>ML807123.1:69999-83102 GCA_009831015.1 Picea engelmannii
GGGCCATTTTGGGGAAAGTACTGTTAAGGTACTATTTCACTGTTTGATGTTTGGGAAAAAGCATGTTCAGCTAATTCCTATTTCCTGAGTCTGTATTTACAGTCAGTTATGTCCTTAGAGACTTTCTTATTCTTGTATTAGCATTTTGGAGCATTTTAATACAAGAGGACAAGCCCATTTTGGGAGGCTTGGTCCAGCAGATGTAGCCTGAAGTGGGTGAACTGCTTTATCATTTTGGGTGTTGTGATTTGCTGTGTTATTTGCTGCTGTTACATGGCTGTGTATTGATTTATCACACATATTCAAGCATGTAAAAGAACCTTTATTCACACATATACATTGCAAAGAAGAACTAATGACTTAAACACATAAACCTTCTTGCACCTTTAAACACATGAAGCAAGATCCTATTAAGAGTTATTTAACTTCTAAGTGGTTACTTATTATTTCTTTAGGCAGAGCCTGTAAAGGGCCAGGTAGCCTCTGGAACTCATCCTCTTAATTGAGNTGACATGTCCGGTAAATGCCCCTACAGTCTATCTCTGTATAAGAAATAGTAAGTTCTCAGATTTTTAGAGGACACATTGGAGTGTTTAACTCACTTTTTAAATTATGGAAAATGGATACCTTGCACCCTTAAACAAGTACATTCCATTTTCAGATCAGTTTGATTAGGTGGTGGATTCAACCATGATATATTTTGATAATCAAAGTTGTGTGAAGCTTTCAGAGAACCCGATGTTCCATGAAATGCCAAAGCACATTGAGATGGAGTATTTTATCCATGATATAGTCCAAAAGGGAGAAGTGGTTCTCCAATATATCTCCACAGATGAGCAGATAACAAATATTTTGGTAAAGACTATGTCCAAGATGAAAAGTTTGCATACTTAAGGGACAAGCTGGTACTCGGGGAGATGACTTCCTTGTTGGAAAGGAAGATATTAAACTTAGGTTGGGAGGGAGCACTGACATGTTATTGATTTATGGGCAGTCATTTCCAGTTTTGAAAATGGTCCAGGTTGGGCAGTCACCGTCCAGTCTGGAAAGTGGCCCAAGATTTCTGACAGACATGCATTTTCCAGTTCGGACAATCATTTTGTAATGAAAATAGTCTGATAGATAGTTGATGTACCATAGACAATGATTCCCCTTATGGCCAGTGTGGGGGAATGGTCTAGGAAAATAATTCTTCTTGAAAGTCACTCTAAGTAGTGGTCAAGTAGAATGGTCCACCTCGTCAGGATGTCATTCTTTCGAAGTTCATAGTTGTGAGTAGTTTCAAAGAATGGTTCATTTTGGAGGTTGGTACAAGACAATCATTTCCTTAGAAAATGGTTTGGACAGTCATTCCCTAGGGAAGACTCATTCTCTCCAGGTTTCACTATGATTAGTGTTGAAGGAATGGCCCAGTCAGGTGAATGGTCTAGGTTTTGCAATTAGGGACATGCATTCCCTAGGGTAGAATCATTCTCTCCAGGTTTCAATATGATTAGTGCGGGATGAGTGACCCAGTTAGGTTAATAGTATAGGCTCAGAAATCGGGGACAACTATTCTTCTATGCTTGTGAAGAATAGTCCAGATATCCCGTGGCTGATGTTTTTACTTTCCGAGGGTAGATGCTCTTCCAAATATCAAAAATGTGAGTGGATGAATGACCCATATGACTCAGTTTGTATCATGATATTGTTTATGCAGGTTGATATCAAATGATATGATTGTTGTGGAGAGTGTATGTCTCTAGATAATAGTTTTATGTTATTGTGGTGGGTGTGATCCACTGGTAGTGATTGTGTGTCACTGGTTAGTAGTGGTGTGCTACTAGGAGTGGTTGTGTACCACTGGATAGTAGTTATATACTACTATAAATAAACATAGTTGTGTTCTATTGAATGACATTACAACAGTAGTATGTTACTATCTGATTGCCATGGAGACTACCACTAGTGTTGGAGATTATTGCCAACTAGATGGATAGTCAGTGTATTGATGGACAAACATTCTCTAGGCGAAAAATGGTCCAGGTTGATAGATTGTTGATGTACCATGGATAACTATTCTTCTAGGACATATGTATGAGTTAGAAGAATGGTCTTTCTCCCTGAGTTCATAGTAGTGTCCAGATTGGAGAAGATTGGTACAAGACAAACATTTTCCTTGAGTTCACAATAGTGGTTGGAAGGAAAATGGTCCAGGACAGTTGTTCTTCTAGGACATATGTCTAGATTAGAAGAATGGTCCTTGTATCCCATGGCGTGGCTTCTGACATATGTTGGAATAATTATTCTTCTACGACATATGTCCAAATTAAAAGAATGGTTCTTGTACCACTCTATGGAGTGAGTAACTTATTCAATATCACGCTCGATTACTTAGATGGGTATGTCTTCGAGAGATGATGTAGTTTATTATATAAGATGATATTGATAGTGATGATGTTGACCGTGAGTTGATTTACATGATCATGAGATAGCATGTGTGTCTATGATGATGCTACCAGTTGAATGGTCTGTTTGTGCTCAAGAGCATTTCCTTTAATCCCTCCCTATCTAGGAGGGAGTGTTGATATTATGGTAGTTGCAGGAGGTATTAACCTCTTTGTGTAACCTTTGACGATACTAGAATATTCTGGGAAGCAAGAGAAACCCTAAAATGTTGGATAATAACCCTAGAAGACAAGTCAGCTCAAGAGAATATTTAATATTAAGTTATTATCCTCTAGCAGAAGATGTCGGCCCAGTCAAGTGAGTTATAATAGTATAAATATATAGGTCTAGAGCCCATTTGTCATTTACACTCTCACAACTGCATAAGACTAGTGGTGCATAAGTTTGGAGAGGGAGTGCAACTGCAGCTGCTGCAATTGGGATTTTGGATTTTTGGTTAAACTTTCTCTTGGTTATGGTTTTGGAATTTCTGCTTGGTCTTTGGTTATTATTTCTTGGTGCACTAGCCTTGGAGAAAGGTGCACTACCATGGTTGTCTATTGGTTTGATTCTAGAATTATTCTATCTGTACAGGTTATGGTGCTCGGGGGTGGTTGCATGCCTATGGTTGGGTGGCGATATTGCTATATTTTATATGGAAAAATTATCACATCTGTTTATTCCTAACAATACCTTGATGCACACCCCATATCTCTTGAACTTAGGAGGTGGATTTCAGACCTCATCCTTCCTTATGTGGCATTAAAACCCTTGGTCTAAGGTCATACTTCTTGTTGATATATTCCACTGTACTATTAGAAATAATTTGGACATGTGCGAGAGTGATACAACATGATTGAGTTTCATTAGTGAGAATCATATCATGACCATTGCCTTCTTATTCCTTGATAAAAATGTCATTTCTCCTAAGAAAGTTAACCATGAACTAGATAAATCAATCAAAGGAGAATTGGATAAGTTAGTATATTCTTTGGAAAAAGTCAAGAAATGGACAACTAGAAATTCATGGGGAGTTGCAAAAATTATCCTAAGAAAACTAAAAGTAGAAAACCCAAATATAGAAGAAAGTCAAACTACATACCTAGAGATAACATTCCCTAGAACCTTCTTCCATTCTTTATAATTCTCTCTAGGTATTGTGTGGGAGGTAAAATTGTTCCTCTAGACTTAGACCTAATATTGATAAACCTGTAATCCAATTTTCAAGAGAAAGTGATAGGTCGATTTGCCAACAAAGAAAAAATTATCGTAGTATGAAATTTGAGTGGATTATCCTTATATGAAACAACACTCTTTATTGAAAGCAACGTGTAAAACAATCTTGAGTAATCCTGTTTTGTTAATAAGATAATGGCATACCCTACTTCAAATTAGAATGTAAAAATCCTTTATCATTGTATCGAACTACTCCTTGACAACATAGAAAGAACAATTTTGTATCCTTAATACATTAATTTTATCAAAGGTGTGGTTCCAAGTCTTTGTGGAGGTAAAGCCACCACCACACTAAATTAAGAGGTTGTCCTCTAGATTTTTGGTAAAAATTAATAAATCTCAAATTTTCATTGATATAACTTGTAGGCTCTTAAGTAACCAAATATTTATAAATGAATGCTTAAATATGATCAAGAATGCATCAAGAGTAAGAAATGTATTTCATGAATCAAATTCCCTATGAAAGAGTTCCATGTATCCCATGTAAGCATGATATTTGAATATGGAAAAATAAGAAGAAAATATCACATAAGGAATTCTTAATTGCTAGGAGAGCTACTATAATTTATTCCCATTAACAAACGCTTCAGATAAAAAACTAATTGGGAATAATAAAATGAATCCAATTAATTCAAAGTGTTGATATTATGGTAGCTGCGGGAGGTATTAACCTCTACATGTAACCATGACAAGACTAGAATATTTTGGGAAGCAAGAGAAACCAAAAAACGTTGGATAATAACCCTAGGATACAGGTCGGCTCAAGAGAATATTCATTATTGAGTTATTAGCCTCCAGAAGTAGAAAGAAGCTTATACCAGAAGGAGACCCATGTATGCAAATGGAAGAAGACCTTGTATGGATTCAAGCAACTTGATGCAGACTATCTCATATACAACATAAGAGTGGTGAAAAATTCCTATGACAGAGAAAGTGTATCATAATGGTTACTCAGAAGTCCAGATGATGGATTGTAAATATATGGCTAACTCCCATGATAACAAATATGATGAAATTGAAGCGACTCTAATCCAGTATACCCATCTCTATATAGACAATTGATTGGCTTGTTAATGTATTTGGAGAATACTCAACATGATATTTGTTTTTTGGGACGTTTAAATTATGACATACAACTGCATGAATTTATCAATTCAGATTGGGTAGGGACCACAAATGAAAAAATAAGTGATACTTGGATATATTTCAGTTTGATCTTTGCCATGATATCATGAGCTAGCAGGAAACATAACTTTGTTGCAATCAATACTACAGAAGCATAGTATATTTCAGCTTGTGATGCTTGTACAAAAGAAATAAGTTGATTTCTAGACCATCTGATCAGGTGGTGAATTCAACCATGATATATTGTAATGATCAAATCCATGTGAAGCTTTCAGAGAAACCGATGTTCCATGATAGGCCGAAGTACAATGAGATCAATCATTATATTCTCCATGATAAATTCTAGAAGATATAAGTGGTTCTCTAGTATATCTCCACAGATGAGTAGATATAATATATTTTGGTAAAGCTTCTATCCAAGATGAAAATTTTGTGTACTTAAGAGACAAGATGGGGCTTGTGGATTCAAATTCCTTATTAGAAAAGGAAGTGATTACTCCCATGTTGGGAGGGAGAAATGATATGTTATTGATTTATGGATAGTCATTTTCTAGTATGGAAAATGGTCCAGGATGGGAAGTTCCTTTCCAGTTCGGAAAGTGGTTTGAGATTTCTGATGGGAAGGCATTTTCCAATTTGGAAAATGGTCCATATAGGACATTCATTTTCGTAATGAAAATGTTCCGATATATTGTTGATGTACCATAGACAATGATTCCCCTTGTGGTCAGTGTGGGAGAATGGTCTAGGACAATCATTCTTCTTGGCAGTCACTCTTAGTAGTGGTCAAGTGGAATGGTTCACCTCGTCAGGTAGTCATTCTTTCGAAGTTCACAGTCGTGAGAAGTTTCAAAGAATGTTTTGTTTTGAAGGTTGGTGTAGGACAATCATTTCCATAAGAAATGGTTCAGATAGTCTTTCCCTAGGGAAGAATCATTCTCTCCAGGTTGCACTATGATTAGTATCAAAGGAATGGCCCAGTTAGGTGAATGGTCCAGGTTCAACAATCAGGGACATGCATTTCGTAGGGCAGACTCATTCTCTCAAGGTTTCACTATGATTAGTGTCGGAGGAATGGCCCAGTTAGGTGAATGGTCCATGCTCATAAATTAGGGACAATTATTCTTCTATTCTTGGGAAGAATAGCTCAGATATCCCATGGCTAATGTTTTACTTTCTTAGGGTAGATGCTCTTCCATATCTTACTCAATTTGTATCATGATATTACTATGCAGGTTGATATCAGATGATATGATTGTTGTGGACATTGTATGCCTCTAGACAATGGTTGTATGCCATTATGGTGGATGTGTTCCATTGGCTGTGACTATGTGTCACTGTTTAGTATCTGTGTGCTACTAGGTGTGGTTGTGTACAACTGGATAGTAGTTGTGTACTACTATGGATGGAAACAATTGTGTTCTATTGAATGTCATTGTTCTGATTTCCATGGAGACTATCACTAGTGTTGGAGATGATTACCAGCTAGATGGATAGTCAGTATGTTGATGGACATACATTATCCCTATGGAAAATGGTCCAAGATAATCATTCTTCTAGGATGTATGTCTGGATTAGAATAATAGTCCTTGTAGTAGATGGCATGGCTTCCAACATCTATTGGAACAATTATTCTTCTAGGACATATGTACAGACTAGAAGAATGGTTCTTGTATCACTCTGTGGAGTGAGTGACTTATCCAACATCATGCCTGATTACTCAGATGGAGTATGGATTCAAGAAATGATGCATTTGATGCTATCAGATGATACTAATAGTGATTATGGTGCTCATGATTTGACCATGAGATAGCCTGTGTGGGTATGATGATGCTATCGGTTGAATGGTATGTTTGTTCTCAAGACCATTTCCTTTAATACCTCCATATCTAGGAGGGAGTGTTGATATTATGGTAGTTGGGGGAGGTATTAACCTCTACATGTAACCCTGACAAGACTAGAATATTCTGAGAAGCAAGAGAAACCCTAAAATGTTGGATAATAACCCTAGGAGACAAGTTGACTCAAGAGAATATTTATTATTGAGTTATTAGCCTCCAAAAGTAGAATCCAGCCCAGTTAGGTCACTTGGAGGACTATAAATAAGAGGGCTCTAGAGCTCATTTGTCACACTCACTCTCACAACTGCATAAGACTAGTTGTGTGCAAGTTTGGAGGGGAGTTGCAACTATAACTGCTGCAACTGGAATTTCAGTTTTGTCTTGGATCTTCTCTTTGGTTATGTTTTGTAATTTCTAGAGAGAGGTACACTACTTTGGTTGGTTATTGGTTCTAGGGTTTGCTTCCAGAATTATTCTCTCTATCAAGGTGAAGGTGCTCGGGGGTCACCTTTATGCCTATGGTTGGGTGACATTACTGCTATATTGTCTATGGTAAAATGATCACACCTATTTTTCTAACACAAAGAACATGCCGTAGAATTAATGAATCAAAACTCTAATAAGATATTGTTGTTTTGATTAAATTTTATTATAAACAAAGTAATTGATACTAGACATATGAGTACAATAATGTTTTCTAGTTATGACGAAACACTCAAAATAAATAAAGAAATCAAAGAGGTGAAATTTCCATTATCCTCCTATGTTTTGTATTTAAAGTCCCTTACAATTACAATCTAGAGAGCTAGAGTGGTCTGTGAAGAAGAGAACAAATTACAAAAGAAAGTATATTTGATAAGAATTCATGTTGTTGGGGATGATATTCACCGGGTCTCAATATCTAAACATTCCACGTCAATTTTACAATATATGACTCTAGGTTCTTTTTCTCAATTATATTTATTTGATTTCTTGATACCCTATCTTGGGACAAAACATCAATTATATTTATTTGATGTCACCGACCTTCGATTAACTTACAAAACATCTATAAATGTTTTATAACATGGAGATGACTTAACAAACTTTTGACAATGAAGTTAGTCATCTTGCACATGTTCCCTCATTTCTTATTTTTCTTCCCTTTGGCTAAGGATGAGGTGGCTAGTAGCTTCACTAGAGGTTGTTGAATTTGAGATGGTAGGAACTACATAACCATGTTTTAGATATTTTTTTAATCCCTTACTAACATGGTTCACATATGAGCCAACAATCAACCTTTCTCATCCAACCCTACCATACTTTTATAAGAGTGTCATCCACTTCACCTCTTTACTACTTCAACAAATCGACATGCATCCGGAAAGATCAACATTGTGCCTTAACTTGAAGGTGAAGTAAACCCAATTTGATCATTTGATTTATAATATATATGAACCTCCATATCTCTACATCAATGATTTCAAAACCTCTTATAGGGATTGTTACCGCCTAAACTAGCATCTAAGTGGAAACTTCCAATCCATGATGAAACATTAGGGTAATGAATCAGAGCTATATCATTTTCACCTCAATACAAATTCATCTTTAGTTTTGGTCGTCTCTCAAGAGGAAAAGGGGCATATCCCTTTGATATATGATTAATTATTAGAAGAGCCTAAGTAAATATAAAGTATGATTTAGACAAGGAAAGATAAGATTTACTTTAACATCAAACCAATTGATTCCCACTAAATATATGACACATAAATGTTAAGGATTCTAATAGCCAAATGATCAAATGATTTAAGATATATCTTTAAGAGAACAAGCATAAATCACCATGATCCACTTAGATTCTTTAATAAATTAGAAACATGTGGATTAGACCTCAAATCTAATTTTGTTATGTATGCATTATAGATATTTTATATTTGCAAATTATTGATTACCATCCCAAGTCAATGATAAAACTTATAAGAAGTAGTCTATCACCGATTTAGTGAATGTAACTTGCAATAGGTCCAAATCATGTTTTATAGAACAATTTCAAGTTTAATATAACCACAAGAGATGTAATCTTAGATTTAGAGCACAATTTGACCTTAGATAGCGTGACATTAAGAGAAATCCAATGTGTGATTAAGCAAGGACAATTCCAAGTTATGAATTGTATTGTGTTAGGTTACAAATCTTTTTTTATGTAATTAATCATGCAATTTCCAAATTTGGGATAAGAGATAGATAAACCCAAGAAAGTAAATGATCACTTTAAACCGAGATGTCTACGGTTAGATAATCAATTAGGGCTTCAACATATTCAAGAAAGAACTAACCCAATATACCTGTAAGAAACATATATCAAATATTACCACTATGAAATGATGGACTTGAATCACTGGCGGAATCGACAACTACGCTAGTCTCGTACTTGCATGACACGGGGTCGATTTCGACCACTACCACTATAACCTCCAGGTGCCTACTAATGCCCCTTCTGCAAACACGGATAAATCTAGGGGAATTGAACTCGAAACCTCATAGAACTTCATTTTCACGAAACTTTCCAATTGAGCTTCCCCCCAAGGGCTAAGGTTTTATGAATATTATCTTGAATTGAATTTACCAAATATTTCCTAAAGTAAAAAATATATGCAAGTGAAAATAACTCAAGGAAAACTTACAACTAGAAATTAGATATRAAACTTCAAKAAAACACTTTTAGATTATGAATTTATGCCAATTCTATGCAAGATGTTCTATGTATGCAATAAATCAAGAATTGAGCTTATGCAAATCTATTTTTTTATTACTATGCTTGTTTATCTAATTTCCATATTTACATAAATAAATTAAATAGCCCAAAATTAAGAATAAACTTGAAAAAATGCTAGATTTAGGGCTAATTTTATGATTAGGGTTTTGAGACAATAATTTAAAATCAAACCCTAATAAGCCTAGGAAATGAATATGCTTTTAAACCAATAGACTTTAAAAATGAAATCTAAACTAATGGTTTTCAATATTTTATCCTTTAGATTTATAACAAACAAAAAAGTAAAAGGATTTTGGGTTTTTTAAATATTTTGGAGGTTGATGGGAGAAGACAAATGCCTTAAACAAAGGGATTATGGGGTCAATAAGAAACACTTTTATTTCCTTTAATGGATTAGAATACTGATACTAGGGCCAAAGACTC
Source organism: Picea engelmannii (assembly GCA_009831015.1). NCBI lineage: Eukaryota > Viridiplantae > Streptophyta > Pinopsida > Pinales > Pinaceae > Picea > Picea engelmannii. Next base: position 79,807 of record ML807123.1, read on the forward strand.
AATAGTCTCCTCTATATTCTAGATGGGAAATAAAAACCAATACCCTACAAAGAAGGGGTCCTAATAGTATCACCTTCACTAGCAATATCAATTATAGCTTAGTAATTGAAATAAATACCCTTAATAAGGTTCCTAGAGTATCAATCAAGCAAGGAATTAATAATCACTTACTAAACTAACAAGGGAAAATAGGGGAGGAGTTACATTGCAACAATTTTCCTTCCAAGTGGTAGAGTTTACTCTTCAAATGGATCAATTTGCTAGATTTGTAGAAGACTTGAAATCCACTTCCAATCTTGAACATAAAATAGATACCAAGGGGGAAGGTCTTCAATCAACACCAAATCACCTCAAAAGGAAGATATTCAATGAGTTGTATTCTCAATATCCAATCAACAAAAAATACTAGTGTGGGGGAGAGTCTCTTTTATAAAGTAGGCTTCAACAACCCTCTCATTACAATAATATTATTCTCTCCTTAGATATAGATTAGGAGATCTTAAAAATACTTTTCCTCCAACTAACTATGAGGAGAAGGTCAAAAGATACAAAAAATATCATAGTAGTTGTGCCACATGTACAATATTATCATAAGAGACAGAGATTCATCCCAACAAGAAAATAAAAGTAGATTCAAGGGAGGCCAACATCCCTTCATGATGAATGTCAACAACCTCAATAGATCCCTCCATTTAATATCGATCCACTAAATAGGCCAACAAATATGGAAAAAAGAGGAAAAATCCACAAGTGTGGCACGTGGGAGGCTCCAAGAGGGGAGGACTCCTCCAAAATAGCTCCCAACAGTCATAAAAAATGTCTCCAATATTTAAACTCCTCCCAAAATCATGATAACAACCTCCAACAAGACTGAGAGGGTCACACTAGTACACACATGCCAAGTAAGTGCTCAAACAACCAAGTGATGCAACCTCCAAGGTGGACGACTCTCTAAAAGATGACACATGCCTCCATAAATGATGATGTGGCTAAGTGCTCCATGGAATTTGATGTGGCATGGAGTGACTAGTGTATGTGCATGAAGAATAGCCCTCAAATTCCCAAGGCTATATGAAGATATTTCAAGGTATTTCCACATACAAATATGGCCTAAGTTGATCTCAATTGTAGATTCAGGCATCCAATGGGTATGGAAAAAATTCAACAATTGAATTGTCTCCATGCCCATTGGATGCCCTAAACATACAATCGAGATAACGATCAACACAAATATGTAGAAACCACTCATGAGGTGGTTCTACATGATCTTAAGTGATAAACACATGTCAGGAGTGCCCAAAGTTCTAGGGAGATGATCACCTAGGGAAAAGTGTGGGAAATACATATCTAGATCCATGCTTAGGAATAAAATAAGTGTTATCTTTAGGTATAACAACCTTTACAATACATTAGCAACACTTTTACATAAGGGTAAAGTGAAAAAACCTAGGGTTTCCCTACATCATGTGTCATAATAGATCCACTCCAAGACCATTTCACACCCACCTTGATTATAAATGATCTCCATGAGATGGTTAGTATGATGCATAAGGGAAGGGATTATATTGTAATGTACCCAACCTCCTAGCTGAGTCTCGTTACATCAAACTCACCAATAAATAACTTTGATACCACTTTGTAACATCCCCATCTTATTTATTCACAACACCGCTCCAAAATCAAGTGCACAGATTCTACTCTATGACATTGATCTGTGCAGTATTACTTAAAATAACGCACATGACCCCAAGTTGGGTCGCACCACATATAATTTCCTCTTATGACACAACTTATAGCAACATAAGCAACTCAAAACAACTACATGTTGACCACCCAAAATTTTGGTGCGTGTAAATCACTATGAAACACAGGATCACTATTGCGCACACAACGATTATGGTGTCACACGTAGATTTTGTTCTCTTAGAGCAGACAGACTACTTCCCGCACACATCAAAAATTCAACCTCTTTCTCACACCGAGTATTTCCCTTCACACACAACAATTCTAGCCTCGCTTATAGAGTCCCATGACTATCAATATATAACTAACTTAACATGAATAACCAACAATAACAATCACACACATTATATATTTCTACAATAATGATTATTGACACCACACTTACATATTCATGCAACATTATACAAAATGACAACAATACTTATGTGCAACATCATACAAGAAGTAAATCATAGAAGACATAAGTAAATAGTGCGTAGTAAATTAGACAAGCACATAAAGAACACTTATCTTTTATGAAAAGTCACCAATTGTGTGTAAGACTTAGACGTTCCTCCTAGCCAGAGAGTATGTTGCTAAAACTATTTCAACAATAGGTCACCCCCGAGCTGGGGCGTAAAATCCACTAGGACAAAAGGATTCCTAAAGCCTAACTAAGGTATGATAACAATGAAATTGATCAGTCTAAGGTACTCATTTTTGCAACTAGTCTACAGCCCCTCATTCCCCACATTCCTATCCCACCCCATGTCTTCTCAACAATCCTTTGGTTTCCCCACTTCCATTCTAGGGCTTCAACAACATGCTGGACAAGAATTCTCAAAGCACTGCAACTAATGCCCAACGCACCAGGGAACAATTTCCAGCAAATCTCTCACCTAGAGAGATTGCTCACAGGCATTGTCGAGAGAATTATATGATAGTAATTGCAACATAAATTATCAATCTGGAGTCGTAATCTTATGAGATGTATGCAAAGTATATGCAGGGTAAGAGGATTTCTAATCTATGCTAATGATTGAAAATAAACATGTTAAACTGTTGTCGTTGAATCTAAATCTAAGAAAGAACAAAATATGCAACTAGTCTATGAAAGGAAACTATCCTAATGCTACATAAAATTGAGACTAAAATTGAATCTACGAAATGAAATGAGACATAATCTAACTATGAAAGAAAAAACTTAATCTAACTACGAAAGCATGAAATCTAGAATTAATCTATGAAAACATGAAAGTGCGTAAATTAAATCTAATGAAAGCATTTTAAAAACATCTACAACAACACACAACAAAAAGGTAAACGACAAACGACTATGAGAATGTAAAATCTTGCATTAAAGCAATCCAATACATGACAAATAATGAAAATCACTATCCCAAAACATAAGACTATGAATCAAAGCTCAATCACTCTATTCTTCTATTCTCTATTCTAGAGAGAGGCCTCCTCTCAAATGAGGAGAGAACCCGCTTATTTATACATGAATAAAGATAACAAACTCATAATTACAAATCCACTTTTCTCTCAACCTATCCCTTCAAATCCTCCAC
>ML807123.1:101211-111671 GCA_009831015.1 Picea engelmannii
TGTATTATCTAATGATATCCATTTTCATCTTGTTTGTTCTTCCATAGTTATAGTTCTTCTTGGAACACATTATCTTCCAAGAGATAGATATACAAGATATGTACATAGACAATGCAAACAAGATATATATACAAGAAATAAGAAGAGTGTTGTTACCCTTTTAGAAGAAGAAGTCTCTTTCATCCTGCTTAGTCTTGTTTGTAGGTTCCTTTTCTTCGGAAATTGATCCTTCATGTTTCTCCTTTCTTTTCTTTAGCTCAAGGCAATGATTCTTGTAGTGACCATACTTTCGATAGTTGAAGAATTGTACTTCTGAAATGTCTCTCTCTTGATTTGGCTTCATCCTTGAACCAAACTTCCTTTTGTTCCTGAAGTTCTTGAATCTTTCTATGAAAGCTTGATCGTTGTAATTCTTTTGGGGTTTCTCTTTTGCATTGATCCCTGATTCTTCTTGAGCATAGCAAGTCCAAAGTTCTTCAAATGTTGGGTACTCCTTCCTTGTGTTCATGCTTGCAGCAAATGCATCCCATGTCTCGAGAATACCATTGAGTACTATGTTCGCCAATTCCTTTTTTGAAGTGATCTCTTCAATAGCTTGTAGTTGATCTCTTAAATGGTAGATCCTTACAAAGTATGATGTTATGATGTTGTCATCATTCATCTTCATGTTACGGAGTTCATTCTTCATACTCATAACTTGTCCAATGTTTCTAACTGAGAAGAGATTTGTTAGGGAATCGTACATCTTCTTCGATGAGTCAAGATGGGAGATGTAGGGTATCAAGTGGTATTTTATGGAATCCACTATGATACTCATGGCATTGATGTCAACATCTTTGAACTTCTCCATAGCTGCAAAGTTCTGCGGTTCCTTCTCTTTTCCTTCTTCAAACTCTGGCTTCACGATCTTTCCTTTCATGATATTCAACACTTTATTCTTGGCAAGGATGAGGTTGATCCTTGTCTTCCATGCTCTGAAGTTAGAGGCTCCATCTAACTTGTTCTCAGACTTCATAGAGTTAATCATGGCTGCTTGACTTGGTCAAACCCTAGATTTGACCAAAATTTCAAACTTCACGTTTTGGCTTGCTGAGAGTATCAGGAGATGCACTAGGCTAGGGCACACTAATCTGTCTAGAGATTAGGTCAATCTCTTCACTTAAGGTTCCTTAATGAGAGGATTGGGGTTTCTGCAACTACTCCTTCTAGTAACCCTAGCGGTAGTGTCTTGGGAGCTGCTTCTACTAGTAACCCTAGCGACAGTGTCTTGGGAGCTGCTTCTGCTAGTAACTCTAGTAGCAGTTCCTCAATGAGCTCAATATCCTAGCGGCTATGTTTCCTTCCAGTGTTTTAGGCTGAATGAAGGGGGTGTGGGCCCATAACCTATTAGAATATAGAAGAATGTGTGCTCATTTTACCATTGACGATACCCTCATCACCCAACCATAGGCCGAAGCCACCCTCCGAGCACCTTAACCTTGACTAAGAATTACTACGGAAGAAAACCCTAGGCAAGATAGCAAAACAAGGTGTATTGCATCTTCCTCCAAGGATAGCACACCAACAATAGCTAATCAGATAGTGCAAACGCTAGCCAAGAAATAGTCCAAGCTCATACTAAAAACTAGTTGATGCTACAGTTTCACCTGCAACCCTCCTCCACATGTGCACACCAAACTGGGAATTGCAGTGTGCACCAAACTGGAAACTGCAATTCTGAGATATGTCAAAATGAGAACTGGCACCTTGTATTTATACTAGTTCTATGAGATTTGTTGGGGCCGACTTCTCCTTCTGGATATGTGTCTATTCAGTATATTATTATTATTTTGGGTCGACTTCTTCTCTTGGAGGCTAATAACCTAATATAAATTATCTTCTTGAGATGACAAGACTTCTAGGGTTATTAGCCAACTCAGTAGGGTTTTCTCTTGCTTTCTGAAGTCTTCTATTCTCGTTAGGTTCACATGTGGAGTTAAATACCTCTCGCAGCTACCATAATATTAACACTTACTATGTGTTTTCCACCACATAGCCCCTTGCAAAATTCATCCATTAACTCTCTAGACTCTTTGGGGTCTGTTGGAACGTATTATTTTATTGTTATACTCCTAGTTCAAAGGTTGGAGCCGCCCTCCTTCCTAAATAAGTAAGAGGTTATAATTAAGCCCAAAAGTCAGATTTTGGGATCTCGTGTATTTCACGATGTACCTACCAAGCCCCAGTATCCCGATGTGTGAAGTAGCGATAAGGTTTAGTTCTAACCACCGTTATCAAGCCTCTAAGTAAAGATCGTTTGATGTCATCACCTCATGCTCTTGTGTTTCAAGAGTTACTCATTGAACACTTTCTGAACCTCCGAGATGCGAAGTTGTGAATTCTTTTCAAGTCACTCAGGTAAATATCAAGAGTAACCTTTTTAAACTATAGTTAGTCTCTATCGTGATTTTGTGACTCGACGATTCTTGCCTTAAAAGACAACACCTTTGTAACTCCGATCCCCGAAGTTGCAATATTCATTAATTAAGATGGGTTAATTAAAATCTTAAGTTAAATCGCAAATTATAAATAATCTCGTGCCATCGCGATTTCAGGCTTTTGGGTATCAAAGGCTAGAACCGAAATCGACTGATACAATGAGCATCAAAAAGGGGATAAAGCACTAAAATCATGAAATTAAGGGAGCTAAGATGGATTAATTAATTCCTTGAGTATATTTTACCGTGCGATCTACGGATGAAGCTTTTAACGTTTCTGCTCTTTTCCCAAGTTACAAGTCGTCAAATAGTTATGGAATTTATTTGAATTTCACTGAAGTGATTAACAGTGAGATCCCACTTATTTTCTAAAATCTTTCCATTAAACTATTTAACCATTCTGTCGACAAGGACTAGCACAAACTTAAGTGTTTAAGCAGAGGATTGTCTTTCATTATCTCAACTTTTATTTCTACTGTGCACGGAACTATTTCACCAGGATAACTTTTTTCTATGTTTTCAATCTTTTGCGACGGGGGATATAATTGCAAGGTCATACACCATGGCTCCACGATAGGAAGAGAGGGGGTTCCATTCTTTATCATTATACTTGTTCCATAGTTGAGCAAAGAATATAGGAGTGGTATTTTGAAAGCATAACATAGGACATGGGAGATTCTGTAGCATCCATTAAGGCCACAATGTCAAAGGAAAATCCATAGTGAGGGCCCCTTTCTTTGTACTTGCTTTACATAAATGAAGAAAAGAGAGTAGATCATAGGTCTCACCTTATAGCTAGGTTTTATCCCGTATCGGGTTTCCCAAGATACATCTTGTGTTCATTTGTGTGTATGGTGTGTTCATTTTCTTATTCTTTCTTTTTCATGTTTCAGATAGTTCATTAATTTCAACAATAAGCTAGTGAAAATAAATCTAAGATCTAAGGAAATAAACCTGCATAATAAAAGGTTTCGGTATAATACAAGATTTATCGTGATGAACTGTTCCATTGGAATATCCATGAAAATTTACATATTAGTATTAGATACAATAATATGGCAATTAGGAAGTGGATGTTGTAAAGGAGGCACATTCAAAAACTCATTATACTCTTCTCTAAAAATGATTTATCTATATGCCCTTCTCTCTCTCCAAGAAGCAATTTTGAGATGAAATGGAAGAGGTGAAATAATAACACATTCATGATTATTGAGTTCATACTCATGTCTATCATCCTAAAAATATATAATAGAGATACTATTGTGAAAAATGATACTATATGAACAAACAAACATTGTATTTCTAAATTTAAATAAATAGATAAAAATAAATAGTATGCAATAACTAATTTGAACAAATCTCCATCATAATGTTGCACATAATAATTTAAATAATCAAACATTTTAGAAAGAATTGAATCATTTGATATTCCATCAATACAAACTCTTAAAGTTAAAATGTTTATACAATATCATTTCACTACCTTCTTCTTTCATCCCATTGAGACCTCTAAGGGAAGGTAGGATACATGTTGTTAGGATATTTAGACATTTAGGAGTTAGTTAAGATCTACTTGGTCTAATGTGTCGTTGGGTAAAAGTGTATTTCTTAGTTTTTTTCTTTAGTATGCATTATTATGTATTTGTAGTTAGGAAATATGACGGTCACAATATCTTCCCAACATAGAGTGATCTGACGGTTCATATTCTCCTTGATCTTAACGACTACATTGATCCATGGCTTAGCACCCAATTGGTCCATGATATCTATTTAAAGATCATGGAGGGTCATTTGTTGATTATCGATTGTGAGAAACTCTCTTGTAAATATCTATGTAATCTTTTTCTTTTTCATTAATAAATTGCTCCAAGTGGCCACGTTGGTTGGGGTCATAAATGTTTCCCTGTAGGGTTTTACCACGTAAAAATATTGGTTTGTTGATATTTGATCTAGTTGTGTGAGTGGCTATTGAAGGTGTTCATCCTTTTTTGGAATACCTGTGTTGTCGAACATGGTATAAGAGCATGTTTAAATACCCACTCATGTTGTAGATTGAGATTGTGAAGTCGAGTTGTCTCATCTCTAGTTTCTACCATTTCCATACATTTCTAGGTTGAGAGGACTATTACATTGCATCCGTAGCATTCATTTCAGTCATGAGTGTTTTTCATTTCACTCGAAAAGGTTTCTATTTTCCCAAGATATGGCCATTTTAGTCAGATCCAGAGGTATAAAGCCTAAATACGCCCTTTTTAAATTTTTGCAGTGTTATTTTGGTTTCATTTTTGTTTTAGGTTTTTTGTTTCCAGGTTGCTACTCTTTTGGATTTGTGTATGCTCTTTGCCCCATGCCCTGTGAGATCTCAGAAAATTAGAAACATATATGAAATGGTGCATTTTTCCAGGTAGGATAACTAAGATCTAACCCTTGTTGTCATCGAGAAGCGAAATTTTTTTCTTGTGTTAATTTTTTTATGAGCACGCTCTCCAAGAACAACAACCCTAATCCTCCTTCTAAACAATACAATATGTTTTGCTAGCTCACTTGGTTAAAAGTTGTCTTATTAAGTAAGAGGTCTTGAATTCAAGTCTCTTTTTTTGTTACATTTTTTGAAAAAGTTCATGCATCCATTGTAAAGTGTATTTCACTTCAAGTATAAAAGTGAATCACTATAAGTAGCTTTAATATTGTATTTTAAAGTTATTTATTTTACATGCAACTTTATTTTATAAAGTAACTTCATTGTAAAAGTGAGGTTATTTGGAGGGGTATCACCACATGGACCAACTTCTACTTTCCATGAGGCTATTTGGTTACCATTTATGCTTTTTTTTCAAAAAGGCATAACTTTCACATCCGAAGTCTATTTTTAGTGTTGTTTTTTTTTAACTGCACAATTTTTCAAGATCTTTCCATCCAGATCGTCAGTTTCAGTTTTTAAATCCATATTATCTGCATATTTAATAATGTCTTATTTCAGTGATATTTTTCTTACCAACACCAACTACTTCCAATGGAAATCCCATATAGAGGATTTATTGAGAAGTAAAGACATGTATCGGGTTACCTTGAGAAAGGAAAAAAAACCCACTGATGATGAAAAGAAACTCAAATGGGATAATAGGAATGACGAAGAATGTGGACTAATCAGAATGTACATCTCTCGTGATTTAAGGTTCCACCTTCAAGAAATTGATGACCCCTATGAAGCTTGGGAAAAGCTTGAATCTGTGTTTGGTAAACACAATATTATTCGAGCAAATCAGTTAGAAAATAAGATATTGTCTTTAAGTCCAAATGATTTTTCTTGCATTGAAGACTATCTATCTAAGTTTAAAACACTTATAATTTTATGTGAAGAGTGTAACATAAATCTGGAGGAAGAGTGTTGCATCTTTATTATTCTTTCTAAGCTAGGTAGTGCATATTTTGTGTTTTTATTTAATTTTTATGCCATGAGAGGGTCTCTAGAGAAATCTTATCAAAAACCCACTCTTGAGTCCTTTTGTGATGCTTTGATTAGAGAGAGATAATCTTGTACAACTTGGAGTGATCAGCACTGTAGGTACCTCCAACAAAGCCATAGTATCCCAATAGAAAGATAAATCCAAGAATCCCAAGAAGAAACATCCTCGCCACAACAACAAGCAAAACAAGGGTCCCAAACCCACTTAGACAAATTCAGCTCCTAATGGTGACAAAGGAGAAAAATCTAAAAATAAGAATATTGACAGACATTGCAAATTTTATGGGAAAGATGGTCATGATGAATCCAAATGTTTCAAGAAGATGGCAGCCTTGGAAGTAGCGATGAAGAAGCACAACATCAATATTGATTCTACTTCTTCTTTTTCTTCTTCTCATGGATATGCACTTTCTGCTTCTGGTTTCTCCTTCAATGCAAATTCTACTTCTTCTTTTGACGAGTGGATTATTGATTCTGGAGCTTATCATATGGCTAAGGAGAAAGCCATATTTTCTACTCTAAATGAATGTAACACTAGGAAAATATTTTTTGGTGATGATAGATCTCTTAGTGTTGTAGGATCTAGAACAGTTCAGGTAGATATTGGTCATTTCAATTATGTATTATGTGTTCCAAGTCTTTCATGTAACCTTCTATTGGTATATCAAATCACTCATTCAGGTGAAGTTAAAACCGTAGAGTTTTCACCTAACCAAGTTGAAATCAAATATCTAAAAGTTCCTAAGCATGTTCTTGTAGTTGGAATTGTTGATGATATTACCATGTTGTACAAGTTTGACAACTTTGGGTCATCATCTTTTCCATCAATATTTGTTGTTGATAGAAATTAATTGAGAAAACTTTGGCATGAGCAGTTTGGTCATCTAAACTATCACTCATTTTAGCAACTATGTAATCAACAGATGGTGATTGATCTTCCTCTTGTTTCATGCAGAGATGGTGTTTGTGTCAGTTGTGTTCTCAGAAAACATCATCAGAACAGTTTTGACAAACGTGCCTCTTGGCACACCTCGGGCTTGTTGACCACCTATTTCAACTAGGGGGTCAACTCCATGTACCATGAAGATATGTACCATCAGGTGCTACCAAGTCAAAGACTTATTAGTTCTACAAGGCAGTTTTGGCCTTCAACACTTTTTTTTTGTAATGGAATTTATGCTCCCATGTGTGGGATTATAATGTAATGGGTCTACATGGATCCTAGTTAGTTCAACATCCTTAGGACTTCATCATTATAGGAGTCCCTTTCAGTGGGTGTTTTTTTTCCTCGGGTTATTAATTTGGCTTGACCAACCTTATTAATTTCCCTTGAGTTTTTCACTCCCACAAATAATTCCTCCAAACTGGTGAAAGGTGTTCTAATGGTCTAGCCCTCCGGTAGCTACTGTATAGGAATATTGTAAATGACCATGCAAGACATCTCCTAGAGTTTTGCAAAATTTCGTCGAGTCTAGATAGTTTTTTATTTTATTTTTTAATTTTAAAATTGCCTAAGTATTGGTAATTTTAATTAATTTTTGATAAAACAAAATGTAAAAAATAGGTCCCTGGGATTTTGATAGGGGTATTTGTGCTCAAAATAAATAGAATGAGACCCCCTACACTCTTGTACCAATTTTTATCTCAATTGGACAAGTTTTTCTAAGTGTTTGTCCATGAGGAGTCTTAGTCAGTGCAAAACAACAATTTAATTGCTAGTATTGACACAGTCAAAATGTCATTTTTTGTAAACTTAAGCAAAATGGTTAGAGAAAATATGGGATATTATTCCTAAACCCCTAAAGTACCTTTTCTAACCTTTTCCTAACCCTCACAACCCATTTTCACTTAACCACCACTTCAACACACCACTCCCCTTAGGGAAGTTGTGCCCCCCTCCTTGAGAAAACATTAGAAACTAAAAAATTAAGAGAGGTGGGGCCCTCTCTCCACTAGGGTGCCCTCCTAGACCTTCCACCTCCCCCTCATGAGTTGGTAATTCTTTCCAACTCATCCTCGAATACCATACCAAAACCCTAACCCTAAGAATGTGCCCCCCTCCTTGAGATCATCACTATTTCTCTTTGGTGGACACTTGGAAGAGATCCAAGAGGGGTAGCTCTTGCTCTCCAAGTATAAATCAAACCCCTCCCCTCCTCATTTCTCACCAATTCTTTTTCTACTATTACTCTACCCAAATTTCTCCTCACTCTCTCATCTCTCCCATCTTTCTCTCTTCCATTCTTGCTCACATATTTTAGAGAGGAGCTTGTTGCAAGTATTTGTAGCAACATCCTACTTGAATTAATGCAAAGAAGCTTTGGAGGTCATTAATGTGTGAACAGTACTCTTGTGCTTCTACTACTTTGGGAGGTGACTTGTTCTTATTGTGTTTATGCATTCTATTTGCTTGGAGTAGAGATCCCAAGCAAAGTCTTTTGCTTGGGTTGGTTATCAATAATATTATTGTTAATCTATGTTGAGTATCTTGTTTATATTGCAAAGTATTTTGTATATTTAACATATATTCTCATATATCTCTCTTTCTTGTAGCTTTCTAACATTTTTCAGATCATTTTTTTCAGGTCATTTCTAGTGTTGAGAAAAAAAAATTTAGATATGGAAAATACCATTTCCCAACCATTTTCACGACTAGAATTTTGTTGAAATTTATTTCTGTTCATTTCCATTCAGATTTTGGATATTCTAACACATATAATAGGTCAAATTAATCATTATATATTGTTATAATTTTCTGCAGAAATTTTTTGTGTAAAAAGCAGAAATTTTCTTAACATTGTTGTCACTTTTGTAGCATTTCCAACAAACTTTTGCTTGCTGGTTTTTTGTAGGTTAGTGACCAAGGAGGTGTCCAATAGGACATTTGGGGCCACACAAATATCAAGTACAACCTCCCAAGGTTTGGTAACACAATACCCTATCTTCTCCTTCTTTCTATACATTGTAAGCAACCCAAAGGGCTTACACTTCTCTTGTATTAAATTTTCTGCAATTTTTTGTTATTGTTTGCCTACATCTTAGTGAGTGCTTGGCTAAGCCAACCCCCAAAATCATAATTCTATATTAGTACATTGTTTTTTCTTTATTTCACATGCTTAATGGTCTAAAGTAAATATAAATATAAGAAGTAATAATCATGTGCTAGTTTAGGCCCATGGAGGCATAATGGTTTAATTTGTTCATCTCCCTTTCGCTTATTCATTGCAAGCTATGTTTTATTTAAGTACTTTTCTATTTCAAGTTATTTCATTCAAATATTTTAATTCCTTCCAATTCATTTACTCTTCAATTACTTTGCTTTATGGTTTAATCTTTACAAGTACTTTTACTTTTATGTCTTGCAATCTTGCATAATATTTTGGTTTAGTTCAAGCACCTAATTTTCTTGCAATTTATTTCTAGTACTTTACATTTCAAGTGCATATTTCAAGTACTTTCAGGTTACAAGCACACTCCTTACACAAACACTACATTTGCAATAACCTTAACTTAATATAATCTAACTTAAACTAACTCAATTTACCTTAGTCTCATAGGGCCTAAAATCAACCTAGTTCAATAGGTCACCATTTATTGTCCCAACTTTTCCAACAAAAAGGGGATTTAAGGAAGAAGCAGGGGGTGCTAGATCAAGGACAATCTCATGGCGCTTGGCATCCTCCCTGTGGAGTACTTATATTCCTGGATTGACCTATGGATCTAGGGTGTGGCCTTGTTTGCCTCACTTATGGAGCACCCAACAATTCTTTTGGTACCAGTGGGGGATGTTTTTGGGTTGTCACTTAGTCTACGATTTACTTCTAACTTAACAACCTAATTAATCCTAAAACCAATCCACTTAACCTTGGGAAACTTACTTGGGTACATATTTTATGGTTTATGCTTAAGTTCAAATTGCAAGCTCTTAAATTTTACATTTTCATGCAAGTTACTTTAAGCATTTTTGGATTGGACTAAGTGATTTAGAAGTTACACTTGAGCCCTTGGAGTCCTCTTTTCATTCTTTGATATTGAGTTTAAGTTGTATCTTTATGTGATTGGTCTCCTTCCTTGAAGTTGTGCATCCTTTGGAGGCTTCTTCATTGCTTGGAGCTTGTGGTTGTGTATGCCATTGAAGTCTTCCCCTTGAGTTGTGCATCCCTTGGATACAATCTTGTTTTGGATAGTTGGCTCATGTGTTGTGGTTGTATCTTCTTTTGAGAAATATCTTTTGTACCTGCACATTCAAGTCTTTCTACAAGTTAGTTGCTTGGTTAGTTTATTTGCTTGTATAATTTGTAAATATTGTATATTCATTGTTGTATCACTTAGTTTCATTGTAACTTTGTGGATAGTTATTTCATTCATTTATTTGTATCTAGTATCTTTGTGGATCTTGTATCTAGTATTCTTTTGTAATATTTATTGTAATCTTTGTAAAATGAAACTCCCTTAAACTTATTTGACCCCTTTCCCAACCTTAGGCACTAGTCTTAGTGGATTTAGGGAAATGACTT
>ML807123.1:116956-146271 GCA_009831015.1 Picea engelmannii
AGTGTGGTACTTACATCCACCTGAGATGGTCCCTCGCCCACAGGAAGGACTCCCCATGACGATTCCTGTCCTCACTCCCACTACCCCCACTACCCCCATACTCCCTACCCCCCTTGCTACCGCTGGGGGCAGAAGAAAGCAGAAGGAGCCCACAGCTCCACTTCCTCCGTGCATCCCACCACCTTGCGCATTGTGTGACAAAGAGGGTCACCAAACCAACAACTTCCCATCACTACCAGAATTACGGAATTTAATCCCCCCCAATCCAACCCCCACACCATCCATTACTACTGCTACCACTCAACCTTCCAGTAGTAAAGGGTTGAAGACCAAATTCGCGTGTGCCATATGTTCTGAGTATGGCCATTACACCCATCATTGTCCCGCACTGCCTCATTTCCGGAAAGCATTAGCTATCATAAACCGAGACTTTCAGAACAACCCATGCCCTGCTACGTCCTCTACAACACCTATCACTGACATTTTCTATGTCACCACTTCAGTCAATGAACGCATGAGATGCCCTTGCTCTCTTTGCGATTCATTGGCTCATTTTACCTACAAATGTCCAATCATCATTGAATATCGGCAACATCAATTAGCCCTGCTACACCAACCTACAGAGGCAGTAGTTGACCTTACTTCACCAATGGCGAATATTCACGTCCTTTCTCCCGAGCCCGAGGCCCTCCCTACACCTCCATGGTTCTTAGATAACGTATCTAAGGATTTACCCCGTAACCCACCCAACTCTCCTGCTCATTCCTCTACGGAGACTCTCCATCCCACCACCACAGGTACCCCTCAGTACCTCAACATCTGGTTTATGTCGAGTGAACCCTCACCCTCTCCTAGCGATACCCCCTCTGTTTCCTCAGCAGGGGGCACTCACACTGTCACTGAGATCACTCCTCACGATCCATTATATTCTCGTCGTTTCCAATGCGACAAAGAAATATTGGAAGAGCTACAATGCCTGGACTCTCCCTGGGATGCACTACATCATCGTGCACTCTTCCTTCCACAGGAAGCCTTGCTGCCTCCTCGCCACAATCCCATTTATGCGGTTGAAACCAAAGATTTTATCCCATCAGGGCCTATCGATTGGTTCAACAATCCTATTCCTTCACCCGACGCTTTTGAAGAAGGTAATCTGGCTAACATTTCCCCCACCATCAAAATCGACATTTCCATTAAACCGGGCATCGTCGAAGAGATCATCATTGGAGATGCTTGCACTCCTCAGGAAATTGCCGCATATAAAGCCCTCTTCCAGGAATTTAGGGATATCTTCGCCTGGTCATACACGGAGATGCTTGGTCTCGACCCCTCTATCGTCAAACATCGCATCGACACCTAGCTCGACATCACACCAGTTCGCCAGAAACAGCGACCGCTACACCCATCCAAGGCCGCGGCTATCAAAGCCGAAATAGACAAATTGTGTACAGACGGATTCATTTACCCCATCTCTTATACTTCATGGGTTTCCAACCCTGTACTCGTCGACAAAAAACAAGGATCTATCCGCGTTTGCACCGACTTTCGCGATCTCAATAACGCATGTCCCAAAGACAACTTTCTAATGCCCTTCATCGATCAGATCATCGATGATTGTGTCGACCACGAGGCCCTCTCCTTCATGGATGGATTCTCTAGCTATAACCAAATTCAAATCCACCCAGCCGACCAGTACAAAACCGCATTCATTACCCCGTGGGGTACATTTGCATATCGTGTCATGCCCTTCGGCCTCAAAAATGTCGGTGCAACTTTCCAGTGGGCCATGACATACATCTTTCATGATCTGGATGCAATCATCCTCGCTTACTTAGACGACCTCACCGCTCGATCCAAGAAGCACACCCAACACCTCGATGATCTACGAGTCATCTTTCAACAGTGTCGTCAGTACAACATCCGCTTGAATCCTCTCAAGTGTGTGTTCTGTGTCACTACAGGGTGCCTCCTCGGTTTCATCGTTTCCCAAAGCAGTATCACTGTGGACCCCCTCAAATTCCAAGACATCACCGAAATTCCACCTCCTCAGAATTTGTGCCAACTACAGAGTCTCCAGGGCAAAGCCAACTTTCTGAGGCGCTTTGTTCCTGATTACGCTATACATGCACATGGTTTCCTTCGCTTACTATGTCACGACATCCCTTTTCATTGGGACGAATATGCCCAACAATCGTTTGACGACCTTAAAGCAGTGCTTTCCAATGCACCTTTGATTAGTGCACCTAACTACAATCGCGACTACATCCTCTACGTATCAGCATCAGCTGTATCAGTAGCCGGCGTTCTCGTCCAGCTCGGAGATGAAAATCATGAACACGTCATTTACTACGTCAGTAAGAACCTCTCAGGACCACCCCTGAAGTACAACCATGAAGAAAAACTTTCTCTAGCAGTTGTCCTCGCAGTCCAGAAACTACGTCACTACATTCTACTTCGCACCACCAAGGTCATCACAGATTCCAACCCTATGCAATATTTGCTCAGTCGTCGCCAAGTTAACGGAAAGTTTGCTCGATGGATCGTTATCCTTCAAGAGTACGACCTCGAGTTCTCAACACCTAAGAGTAAGAAGGCCCTCGTTCTCGCTGAACTTGTCACGGCCCTTCCCTCTGACACACCCAACACCCCCATCAATACTGACTTTCCTGACGAACATCTCTTTTACATCGCATCTGATGATCCTTGGTATGGAGACCTTTTCATCTACCTACGAACTCAAAAGTTCGGTAACCACCTATCACGAGATGATCGTCGACGCATTCACCATCAGGCCCCTCACTATCTCCTCATCGGTGACATCTTATATCGGCAGGGCATTGACACCATTCTTCGTCGCTGCCTGACTATTGACGAGGCCGATAGAGTCTTAAACGACTGCCACAGCGGCACCTGTGCGGGCCATCTTTCAGGCATCGCCATGGCTCAAAATATTATCCAGGCCGGTTACTTTTGGCCTACCCTCTTTCATGATTGCATTCATGCCGTGAAACACTATGAGCAATGTCAGCTCTATGCCAACAAAGTCCATGCTCCCCCCGCTCTTCTTCACCCTGTCATCACTGCAGGCCCCTTTTGTAAATGGGGCATTGACTTTATGACTTGTAATCCCCCCTCCAGCAATGGTCACAAATACATTGTCGTGACTGTCGATTACTTCACCAAATGGGCTGAAGCTATGCCCACCTTCAACAACACCGCTGACACTGCAGCACATTTTTTCTTCAATCACGTCATATCCTGGTTTGGAGTACCACTCCAACTAGTTTTCGATCATGGGAAACATTTTGAGAATGAGATCTTCATCGAACTCTCATCTCAGTTAGGCTTCTCTCACGAGTTTGCCTCACCATACTACCCTCAGCCAAACGCGAACTCCCTGGTGCCTGTGGACCGACAATGGTCCAGCTGCGTGATCATCTGCATATGCAGGGTCAACCCCCAGGCGAACCGCTCACAGCCCACCACCACCCTCTCCATCAGGAACATCTCACCACCACTGATCCAGTGGGTCGCTCGTGACCCATACACCCGCACTATCATCGCTGCTATGCAACGATGCAGCAGGGCATCTATCCCACTCATGCTCACTGACGTCCCGGTCATGTAGTGCTCGCCTGAGCAGTATCGCTCGGCGACAGTGCATAGATGAGTGTCCCTCGGCAACACAGGCACTACCGGCAACAGTGTTCCCTGGAAGGGGAGCCCAGTCAAGAAGTAAATATCCTCCACCACAGTGATGGGGATCTACTCTCCTCGCACGAGGAATCAGTGCTGCTCGGGGCTCCACATATCGAGCAGGAACTGCAGAAAAAACTCCTGGGCCCATATCAAAGGGCACTCAAAAAACTTTAGCAACCCACTGGCTGCTAAAGACGCTCGAACTGCAGGCCTGGCATTGGCCACAGCATCTCGTAGTTGTGACCAGTCTCTCTCATGCCACCGCACATCCATGATCACTGCTCTCCACCTACACACAACCCAGAGTCCTATATTAGCTTAGGAAATCACCCAATACATCAAATAAGCTAATTTTTTCACCCTGAAACCTTGCCTCAAAGGCGTGGTTTTACCACCCACAGGCGCGCACACATGCGCACTTGTTCACTATACAGGCACGCATGTGTACGCGCCTGTTTTTCCCACAGGCGCGCTCGTGAGCACGCCTGTTCACAATACAGGCGCGCGCTAGGGCGCGTCTGTCATACCCACAGGCGCGCTCGCGAGCGCGCCTGTTCACCCCACAGGCGCGCGTTCATGCGCGCCTGTCTACCCCACAGGCGCGCCCCTAGGGCGTGCCTTAAATTCCTACACACGCGCATTAACGCGCGCTTATTCAGTGTGCATGCACACCTTCCACTAAGTCGCTTGCGCATTGGGGCCCACACCCTATCAAAAAACCCCCCAAAACCCCCGTACAACCCCCCATACCTAACCTACATAAAAATTGGAAACCTATAGCTATGCAGGATGATTAGACCACTAACCTGCAACTCGCACGCCGACGATCGGATATCTCATGCTCCCAGAATCACTCAATCTCCTCTAGATCTGCTCGAAAACTCACTGAAGCAGCAGGTACAAATGAGGTGGCAATGTGGGCCCTACAGCTATATATAGGCCTTTTGCCAAACTTCCACTCACCATTCCGGGAGCCCACGGCGTCCATTTTTCGAACCATCTTCAGCCACGGGATCAGTGTCCCACCACCTACATCATGGCTGTCCCTAGGCCAATTTTCATCCTGAGCCCCCGAGGCACCTTTTTTTCATATCATGGCCAGGTATGCACGTGCATTGTCACATTTATCTAATACATGTTCATATTTGTTATTATCTTCAGATATTGTTCACTTTGGGTATTTGGTTGTTCTGTGTGCAGGTACTTGATCATCATCTATTCACATCGTTCCTTCAGGTATATACTCAGCACTGGCATGTAGTCTCTCCCGCTATATTGCATTTACATTCCCAGTCACACCCCCTGATTTTGGCCTTTAGGATACCCTTTTTCCGGCTCTACAGTACTCACACCTCCATTTGCATTTTTGGTACTGGTACCTGATAGTTTTCTTACCCACATGAGTCGTCTCATTCATAGCACCTTTTTTCACTTTTGACACTCATGCTGCTCTTTGTTACCCTTTAGGGATGGGAGTCCCGGTAGTCTTTCATCATGTTGCGAATTAACCACATACCTCTTCTCCTCATTTTTCTAGCTTCCCATATGGACTCCCAGCACATCGCTTTATGGTCATGTTCTTTACCTGCACCTCCGCAGGATCATGAACCCACCATTTCATCCACCATCATTTTGCCCATCTACGAACCTATCTTCATTTCACCTACCTCATACAGAAACTCACCAATGGGGCCCCCACCCTTCATCAGTTTTCCCAGAAATTTATGCCCTCCCTGGGGCACTCATTTCACACTGGGGCACCCGTTTCTGTATTTTGTACATCTTTCCCACATTTATTCATTATTTGTTGTACAGATGCCTTTATTTTCCGTCCTTTACTTTTGTCGTCACCATTGGCGACCTGCTTTCCTTTTGGCCACACGCAACCCATGTCACCCTTGGTTGGAGCATTACTTCTCATTTACCCCTGCCGACATCGTCTATATCTTCAGAGTACTACCCCGGTCACTTACCTTTCTCCTCTGAATTTGTTCACCTTGTTCTGCCTCTGGCACAACTTATCTTTGATCTTGGCGTCCCCCTGACACTTGATCTTGTCACAAGGTTGCGGCCATTCATTCTATCATATACCCTCCAACCAAGGGCAGTCTTGAGTCTTCCCATTTTCTTGACTTCATCTATGTACCTCTGCCAGCTCTTCACCACAGTAGATTCCACGAAGCCCTTTTCTTCTGGGAGTCGCGTCCTCCTTTTGTCGACATCAGCACACTTTTCCAAAAGGGCGACAGTATCTTGATTCTCATTTCCCATTCAATGAGAGATCTCGGACGGCACAGGGGGAAACACCATTGCTCCCTGATGTCGTTGACCCCCATAACATTCGACGCCAACACTTTCTCATGTTGCGGTGGGTCTTACTTTGAAACTATTGCAGTTTTTCTTATCCGTTGTCGAAGACCTCTGAACTTGGTAGGGCCACCAATGCCCACATCACCGTCGTTGTTTACTTCCGCAACCATTACCACTGGTTCAGAGTATGTTCCTTTGCAAAATTGTCTTCTGCCTTTATCATTCCACCCCCGAGGGCGCTACAGTTGTCTACACCAACACTTCCGACATTTTTTTCTTCAGAGTTACATCACACGAGCATGGGGCATGCCCGCCTCGTTTGTACACACTTGTATATTGATACACACCTTGTGGAAGGTCGGGATCTACAGGTTCCTTTCTTCTCCAACGGATTACTCTACACGGTCCCATTCTTGCTCTCCCTTACAACACCATTCTCAGTAAAAGAAACATTGATGGATTTCGGCTATACGTTTTTCTCCTAACCTCATCCATCAGGGGGCATCTGTTATCACTGAAATTTTGTCTGTACATGGTGACAAGAACTCCACATCATCAAAACAGAAAAAATTCATTCATGGCACAAGATTAGTTCTTCAGCATGGCAAAAGGGTCAGAAAACTATACAAAATGACCAAAAATTTGAAAGGTGCTTTACATCATCTGGGTGCGCGTGCGTATGCGTGTAACAGAAATGTACAAAGCACGCATATGTGCACAAGGCGCGGTTGTTGGGCGAAAAAACCGTGTGCCTGCTAAACAGCGCATTTATTGAAATTGGTTGGCCTCCCAACCACTAATGTATCAACTCCCAAGTCGATTTGACACCAAATCCGAGCTCAATCCTCATGGTGGGCTGGTCAAAGACCTAATTGAGCCCTAAAGAGCCCCTTTTCACATTCAAAAGAGGTCACATAACAACCCAATGCTTGGCTATAAAAAGCCATGAATGACCACCATTTTCTCAAGGAATTCTTTGTATTGTTATGTTGTTGAGATTGCTAAGGACTCATTCTTTGGCAATACACATCACAAGCTGCATTTCATAGAGCTATTCACCCCTCACTTGAGTGAATAAGCTTAGAGTTCTTTCACCCACATTTTCATCTTTTCATTGTAAGGAGAGCAATCTTTGAGGGCCTCAAGAGCCTTCCATTGGAGAAAGAAGGGACCCAAGTCCCCTTTCTTCTTTGTGCCTTTGGATTTCATCAACAGATCAGCTTATACATTGGTGATATTGGTCCATTTGTCTCTATTTTTCATTTTCTCATATGCTTTTAGTTTTTATTTGTTTTAGTTTAATTTTTGTTTACAACTTTGTTGTTTTTCTTTCTAACCTTTTACCTTACAGCTGTCATGCCTAGCAGAGCCCAACTAGGCATGTAAGCACTCTTAATTTGCTCACCTAGTGACGAATTGGGTGCAAACACTAAGTAATAAACTTTAGTCCCTAAAATTTTTAACTTGGATTGGTTGTTTTTGTTTACTTTCTCTTCAAGTGGTGACTCCATTGAAAAAATATGTCAAGTATACTACTAGGAGAATTTCACAAGGAGTGACTTACTCTTTTCCTGAACCTGAAAAGGTTTATAGGAGGAGATTAAATCACCTTTATCCTAGAAGGCTACCTGAAAGTCTTGGAGAAGAAGCACTCACTGATATCCAATACTTGTTTCAAAGTAATAATCAATCAACTATTAATACTCCTAATGTAATCATGAGTTCCTTTTTGAGACCTTTGAATTTTGCAACAATCCAAGGGGCTCCTCATGCCATTCCTGAAAAGGCCATTGTTAAACTGTCATGTTTTTAGGGGAATAATGTTGTCAGTGTCCACTCTCACATTTTGAATTTTGATCTATGTGTTTTGAAGTATTTTTGGGGCCATGATGAAGAGGATGACAATATGACATTATTTGTGTACTCTTTAGAAGGAGAAGTTGAAGAGTGGTTTTAAGAGTTTGATCCCAACAAGTTTAGCACCCTAGCCGAGATATTTACAACTTTCAAGGAAAGGTGGGG
The DNA here is from genome assembly GCA_009831015.1 of Picea engelmannii. NCBI lineage: Eukaryota > Viridiplantae > Streptophyta > Pinopsida > Pinales > Pinaceae > Picea > Picea engelmannii. Next base: position 124,988 of record ML807123.1, read on the forward strand.
TGATAAGAAAGAGAATAGATTTATACTAGTTTCCCTTAGCTCAAGTCAGAAGAAGGAAAATGAAATGATAGATGAATTTAATAAGAATTTTAATGACTTGGTCAAAAGTCTCCCTGCTACAATAAAGCCTTCAGATGATACAATTTTGATTTATTATATGGAAGCTCTTGAGGGGGAAATGAGATATGCACTAAGGGATAAGGATCCTCAAACTCTTAAGGAGGCACAAGTTATGGTTTTTGTTAGTGATAGAAGTTGCCCCTAGACTACTATAAGGTCAATCCTAACACATCTTCAGTTATTGTAATGATTTTATAAATAAGGATGTGTTTTGGGTTTTGAAAGAAGGTGGATCAGGTAGATGGAGAGAAAAAGAATAAGAGAAAAAGGATAAATGAAGATCAGTTAAAACACCATTGGGCATGGAGTCAAGTAAACACCCTGTTGATTGAAGGAAATCAAATTGCATATCAAATAAGAAGTTTATATGAAAAATGGATAGAAGAATAGGGATTAAAAAAAAAGTAGAACACCCATCAAACCAAGATTCTCTTTGCAAAAGAGATGAAACGGTACTTGAAACAAACACACAAATAGTAGGCAGTCACAATGAAATATTTACTACTCGAGAATATATTATCCATGGGCATCCATTGATTCTCAATGTCTGCAATTCGTTCAAGTAAGACAAAAAACAGAGTGTAAAACATGGAAGATGAAAAACAGAGTGTTAAACAAGAGAAATAACAATATGATAAAACAATTGTCATAGATCTCCAATGTCAGAAGCGATCACAGAAATATAATTCCCTTAGGATTACAATAACACAAACTGGTTAGCTATTTCATCGAATTCTTCTCAGGCCTTACCCTCTCAAGCCTCCCCTTGACTCTGTATTCAACTGTTGCTTATATATTCTTTGATTGTTGAATGAATCCCTTCATTCCTGGAATTGGTTGCTCAATCCCTTCATCTATGGGATTGGTTTCTCAACTGATGCCTTGAAATCTAGAACTTATTTACTAAGATAGGATTAAAGTTGAGATTCATTTGGAAATATCAACACCTCAATGCAATGTGTTGTCCCTATTATCCTCGATTTCATGGGATAACTAGGAGATCATGTCTCGAGGCCCACGGGTCCTAGACTTGGAGTACCGAGAGCAGGATTGACTTGAGAATGGCCCTAGAGGGCCCATCTTTATTCTCTTTCATCAGACTCATCTTGTCAACAGTAGCAGCATCCATCACCTTCGGCTTGGACTTGTATCAGAGAATACTCTTGCTCCATGAGGTAGTTGGTCCAGGTATCATGGTATGTGTCACTTTTGATCATTATAACCTCTAGATATATGCATCTTATTCGTTTTATTTCTAACAACTGCTTGGATATTACATTAACCCACTTGACCATGGACGGGGGGATTGACAGGGTGTCCTAGCAAGCCTGTACCCATAGTTTTTGGTTTGCCACCGAGGGGATTTCTAAAGAGCCATCATCCGCTCCCATCATATCATCATTTTTTCATCTTATCTCTCTCTCATCTATCCCATTCCCCTAGTTCGGGAATTAGGATGATCTGTTTGTGGGGTTGCACCTTATCTCATGGGAAGAAGGGGCTAAAGGCCCAAAAGGTAAAAGCAATTGGTAAAAGATAAAATCCATAAATAATGAAACCTAGAGATGCCTCACCCAGGGATCCCCAAGAAGGCAATAAAAATTCTCTCAGCAAGAAATAAGAGGGACCCAAAGAAAAATAACAAAAACAAGACCTAGCCAAGAGGATAGGGGGTCTCATCACAAGCCATCTTATTATGTTCATGGGTACCTAACAGCATGATATTGCCACTATCTAGTTACCACACCAGGGCAGTGACCTTTGGTTTCATGGCCAAGGTAAAGGGGGTCTCATCATGAGTCAGCCTTATCATCTTTGTGAAAGTACTTGTGGGTAACACTGTCAGCTCTGGTCACCACGCCAAGGCAGTGTCCTCTAGTTAGTCCTTGAAATAAAAAAAGGAGAAGCAAACAAAGAAAAGAAAAGAATAAAGGCAATAAAGGGCTTGGAAAAAATTGCATCCATGACAGGTACAACTCGCCTTCTACAAAGGCACCCACAAGTATTACCATGCATCCCTGTCTCTCACTCTACCCGTATGTCTGGACATCCCTTGACCACATCACCTTGTTTTACATGGCTTGGATGATACCCCTTGGAGACTTACCTTTCCTTATGGATACTAGCCCAATAGGGTGTTTTTTCTTTTTCTTCGGCTTTGTATTGTAGGTCTTTGTAATATCTTTGAGCTATTGAATGATATATCAGGGTTTTTATGCATATGTTTGATAAAAATTAATGATGAGATGTGATTAACGTTGTTATGATCCCTGTGACTAATGATCCCATGGAGGGCAAAGTTTTTGATGTGCAGGACCATGCTCGATGGACAGGTACCAGTTGGACCGGTACACATGGGGAGATGATTAGTTTGGACCTCTGTGGGGCTGAAGAGCCCATCAGATGGTTGTTGGGACCCCATCAAGGGCAAAGACAGGACAGTGTTTGACCAAGCTTTGCACACGATAAGAAGAAGGACGTCCCATCAGGGACACTTTGGTTAATCCCAACCCAGGGGGGTTGACCCACTTCTAGTGGAACATTTCCCTTTGATGGCCCAGGACATCACCTAGGAGCCATTGACGTCACCTTGAGCATGTGACAGTTTGACAGGGTAGCTGGCACATGTGGCATGATTGGGAGGCCTAAAGAGGGCCAACTTTTTGTCATTTTGTGCTGCATTTTTCCCTAAAAAGGGATAACGTCTCCCTCAGTAGAGCTTGACATCTTGATTATGCTCAGTTAGGGCTTTGATTTGACAATTTAATGTAAAAACAGTATAATTTTGGTTTGTAGCCTTGTCGGCTATTTTTAATGACCTAAATTTAATTAAAGGTCATGATACAATATATATTGAGGAGTTTTATCCTCATTTTGACATAAGACACAACTCACTCTCTTGTGAGATCTGATTTTTGCGCCCTAGTTGGTGTATTTCATCTTTTAAGTGTGGCGCACTTGTTGAAGGAAGGATTTTCTTGGCATTTTTGGCATTTCTCTTGAAGGAAGGTTTACAACTAGGGTTTGCAATGCTATTTATTCATGATATGTTAGTGTATTTTCTTCAAAACTTCTTAATTGAATGGTTGTAGGCTTGTATTCTTGCATTTATTATAAATTTGTTGATTTAAAACCCTAGGTGACAAGCACACAAGTAGGTCCTTGTTTCATGTTCCCTAAAAGAGAAATATCCAGCCATTGAAGAAGGAAGGAAGAGCCTAGTCTTTGCTACACTCTTTTCACTTCTTCCCCTATGCTAGTTGTGCTTTTAAAAGTTAAGAAGGAGGAGACGTCCCAGGCCTAGGTTATCTACACCTAGGGTCGTCCTGCTTCTAGGGTTTGGTGATAGGGCCTTTCCATTGCAATACTCTCCCTCACCTTACTCTCTTGTCTTGACTTATCCTTTATGCTAGCCATTTTTCCAAGTTTGACCTAAGGAAGGAGGAAAGAGCACAAGGCCTTTCTTAAGAAACACCGGAGTGAGCCTCTTTCCCCTAGGGTTTTGATTCTAGGGCTCTGCCATTGCAGCACCTTAGAACCCTTCCCTCTTGTCCTTAGACTTTTATCCCTTCAACTTTGCATCCTCTCTTTAATTGAATCCATTTACCCCTAGGCACTAATCTTAGATCCACAACATTGAAGTGATAGTGATCAAACAACTTCTTAAAACTCTTAAATTTGAAACCCTAGCTAACTAGCTAACCCTAATTAGGTTGATTTCATACTTGGATATTCCATCTTGACGCGACATATGTCTTTGATAAGCAATTAGATGATGGTTAAGAGCATTTATTGAGTAAAGGATTGATTAAATACATTGTTGGCTACATCATCTCAATATTTATTGATGAATTGATATTACTCTATTGCAATATTGATAAACGTTGATCTCATTGATATCTATTGTTCTAATTTCTTACATATTGATGTCAGATAGTTATATGAAGTACTAACCCACTGAATCATAGCCTGCATATATTATTTTTCTATTTTCTTGTTATGGGTAGGCGTTCTCATTTGGGGCTACACTTCATTCTTGGTTGATTAGCCGAACTATCTGACCTTGGTGGTAACCTATGAGGAGGAACTTTTGCTTTGACCTTTATACTTTGGCCTCCTTAAAACCCCAATTTATCGGGGATGTCTCCCCTGGTCTAACCTCCCTAAATAGAAAGAACCTCCCCATTGTGGTGACATTGGGTGGGGCAGGTTCCTGTTATGCCAGTTTGGCCTTTATCTTCTAGCCATTTGACCTAGCTACAAATTGTGCGATAACATTTTGGCAACATTGTCAGGGAACACTGAGTCAATTCTCCTCAAATGACAAACCTTTTCGGTAATCCTTGCCTCAGAGACCTTTTCTTAAAATCTTACATGGTGGCCCCACTAGGGTGTTTTTTCCCCTTTTCTTTGGTAGTTTCAAGTAAACTATCTGGCGACTCCACAAACTAGAAGGAGATTCAACAATCGTCCTTTTTCTTTTAGAAGGAAGCCTCCCTTAAACTCTCTTGTTGTCAAATCACTTTTCGGGAAGAGCCTTCCTTTAAGAATCATGTCTACTTCTCAGACCGCTACAATGAACCCAGCCAACAATCAAAGACAATGTTCATCTACCCTTTTCAGGTCGTTAGACATGTCAGCCATACCAGGCTACCCTAGGCAGATGCCACCCAAGTATGAGAAGTGGTTGCCTAAATTGACCGGTACTGATGCCATCAGTGTCGAAGAGGATATGAGAAACTTTTGGGCATTCTTTCAGCTTCACCCCATTAGTGATGATGCTGAAGATTTGGTCATGAAGTTGTTTTACGCTACTCTTTATGATGCCTCAAGGCATTGGTACCTCATCCTTCCTGATGGAAGCATCAAAACAATGGATAGACTTGAAGAGGCCTTTCTCAAAAGATGGAGTATCAAATAAGACCCTAATATTCTTCTCACTTGACTAAATATCCTTGTTAAGTATGAAAATGAGTCCATTTGGGAGTTTCACACCAGATTCGAGACATTTCTACAAAGAATTCCCGCAAGCCATCATCTGGAAGATGACTACCTTGTCCATATTTACACCAGATCTTTCAATGGCCAACTAGGGTATCTTCTTAGAGACAAAAACCCCTAGTCCATTCAAGAAGCCCAAGGGCTCACCACCAAGATAGAAGGAAACCTCCTTTCATCTAAAATTGAGCCTTTTGCAAACCCGAGGGGGAGAATAGACACCAAACAAAAAATAGTACACAATGTTGAGCCTACTTCAGATCTCTGCACCAGTATCAACAAATTACAAGCCTCCATGGATGGCATCATAAAGAATCAAGAAGAAATGATGATTCAGATTGTCAGACTTGAAAAATCCCAAATCCAAGCACCCAGGCCCCTGTTCAAAGGACAATTGCAGAAAGGGAACCAATTTTACAACCCAAAGAATGAGCACGAAGTTCCAAATACCTTGGCTCCTATGAACGTTGTTGATGAAAATCCTTGGTTCCTGGAGTGCAGTGAAGCACATTGGGAGCATGAGTGTCCTTATAATGTTGGCTATCAACAAGTCAACAACATGGATTGCTTCATGGGTTTCCCTCAGATAAATATCACAGATATAAAACATCAAGAAGCCATAAAAGAAGCAACCAAAGTAGCAAGGATGGCAGTGATAAACAACCTGGATCAAGAATCATGAGAAAATCTAAAGAAACAAGAAGTCCAAGTATACAGAAGGAAGAACTCGAAACAACCTGCTGCTGATCAGGCAAAGCCCTCACCTTTGGAGATACCTCTGCCCAAGACGTCCAATCCTGGTAAGGTTGACCTAAATTTTGATTTCGAAGGGGCATTATCAAAGATGCATGTAAATGTTCCCCTAAGAGAAGTAATCAAGATCCCAACCATCAAGGAACGCTTTGACACTTTCTTTTCAGGATCAAATGAACCTATGGACCCCCCTATTATGTTTCAAGCTGACCATTTCAGGGTCCAATATGGTGAGAACCCTCCTTTCTTCGTGACTTTGAAAATGAACAAAAAGAATCTAAACAATTGCATGCTAGATACAGGTGTTGGCGCTAACATGATGTCTCTTAAAGTCAAGCAACAAGTGGGTTTGAAGGTCACTAGACCTTACAGGAATGTGTGTGGTTTTGAATCTAAAGCAATACCCACACATGGGGTGGTTGAAAATGTTGAAGTACGCCTAAAGGAATATCCAGAGAAGACAGTCCACATTGATATTGTGGTGGTTGATGTCCCAGATGTGTGGGGAATGTTATTATTTAGGAAGTTTGGTGCAATGATAGGTGGTTCCCTCGAGATGGACCTCACCTTTTTATGATTACCTTTGAAAGATGGAATGGTGGGACGTCTACTTAATGTGCCAATAACTGGGGATCATGTGCAAGATATTATCCATCCCACCAATAATGACAAAACGTAGAACGATATGATACAAACTCTTCAAAAATATTCTCCAGAAGACATTCCCTTTGCAATGGAAAAATACTTTGATCAAATTGAATGGCCCAAGAAAGAAGAGTATCAGAAACTCCTAGATGAATTCAAGAACAAAGAAGTTGGGACGGTGAAGATATTAAAGAAAAATGAAGATGACATACAAATATGCCCATCTCAACAAGAAGTATTTACAGCAAAATCCCACCCACCTCCCTCAGTACAATACACCAGGGTTGTTCAGGGAACGACCAAATACAAATTCAGAAAGTATAAGGAGGGAGATATGGTATGGATGTGGGATACTCAGAAAGGAGAGCCAACTAATGTAAAGGGAATCATGCAGTCATGGCTCAGACCCTTCAAAGTTGGAATGGAATCAGTCGATAACTCATACTACTTGTCCACTTTGGAAGGAAGAAGGCACCCATTACCTATCAGCGGGAACCTCCTTAAACCCCACCAAGGTGGTGGGACCTGACTCCACAGGTAAGTCAAGGTAAGTAGGCATTCTTCTTGTATTATACCATTTTCATTTCATGTTAGTTTGTTTCCACACTTGCATATTGATTGTTTTATTTCAGTTATATATATATATATGTCTATATATGAGGGGTGGCAATACCACCGCATCTTTGTTACGGATGCCCCTATCAATTTGAGAAGGTCCACAGGTTATGAAAAATATGTTGAGGTTCTCATTCACTCTATGGTGAGCACATGTCCCTGAGTTGGAGCTAGATGTTATCCTCGATTTCATCAGATAACTAGGAGATCATTTCTTGAGGCCCACGGGTCCTAGACATGGAGTATCGAGAGCAGGATTGACCTGAGCATGGCCCTGGAGGGCCCATATTTCTTCTCTTTCATCAGACTCATCTTATCAGCAGCAGCATCATCCATCACCTTTGGCTTGGACTTGCATCAGAGAAGACTCTTGCTCCATGAGGTAATTTGTCCAGGTATAATGGTATGTGTCACTTTTGATCATTATAACCTCTAGATATATGCATCTTACTCCTTTTATTTCTGACAACCTTACATTAACCCACTTGACCATGGTTGGGGGGATTGACAGGGTGTCCTAACAAGCATGTACCCATAGTTTTTGGTTTGTCACCGGGGGATTTCTGAAGAGCCATCGTTCACTCCCATCATATCATCATTTTTTCATCTTATCTCCCGCTCATCTATCCCATTCCCCTGGTCCGGGCATTAGGATGATTTGTTTGTGGGGTTGCACCTTATCTCATGGGAAGAAGGAGCTAAAGGCCCAGAAGGTAAAAGCAGCTGGTAAAAGATAAAAGCCATAAAAAATGAAACCTAGAGATGTCTCGCCTAGGGATCCCCGAGAAGGCAATAAAAAGCCTCTCAGCAAGAAATAAGAGGGACCTGAAGAAAAATAACAAAAACAAGACCTAGCCAAGAGGATAGGGGGTCTCATCACGAGCCATCCTATTATGTTCATGGGTACCTAACAGCATGACATTTCCACTATCTGGTTACCATGCCAGGGCAGTGACCTTTGGTTGCATGGCCAAGGGAAAGGGGGTCTCATCACAAACTAGCCTTATCATATCTATGAAAGTACTTGTGGGTAACACTATCAGCTTTGGTCACCAAGCCAAGACAGTTTCCTCTAGTTAGTCCTTGAAATAAAAAAAGGAGAAGCAAACAAAGAAAAGAAAAGAATAAAGGCAATAAAGGGCTTGGAAAAAATGGCATCCATGACAGGTACAACTCGCCTTCTACAAAGGCACCCACAGGTAATACCATGCATCCTTGTCTCTCACTCTACCCGTATGTCTAGACATCCCTTGACCACATCACCTCGTTTTACATGGCTTGGATGATACCCCTTGGAGACTTACCTTTCCTTATGGATACTAGCCCAATAGGGCATTTTGTATTTTTCTTTGGCTTTGTATTGTAGGTCTTTGTAATATCTTTGAGCTATTGAATGATATATCAGGGTTTTTATGCATATCTTTGATAAACATTAATGATGAGATGTGATTAACATTGCTATGATCCTTGTGACTAATGAGCCCATGGAGGGTGAATTTTTTGATGTGCAGGACCATGCCCAATGGATAGGTACCAGTTGGACCGGTACACATGGGAAGATGATTAGTTCAGACCTCCATGTGGCTAAAGAGCCCATCAGATGGTTGTTGGGACCCTATCAGGGGCAGGGACAGGACAATGTTTGATCGAGCTTTGCACATAAGAAGAAGAAGTATGTCCCATCAGGGACACTTTGGTTGAGCCCAGCCCAGGGGGGTTGACCTACTTCCAGTGGAACGTTTCCCTTTGATGGCCCAGGACATCAACTAGGAGCAATTGGCGTCACCTTGAGCCTGTGACAGTTTGACAGGGTAGCTGGCACATGTGGCATGATTGGGAGGCCCAAAGAGGGCCAACGTTTTGTCATTTTGTGCTGCATTTTTCCCTAAAAAGGGCTAACGTCTCCCTCAGTAGGGCTTGACGTCTTTCTTATGCTCAGTTAGGGCTTTGATTTGACAATTTAATGTAAAAATAGTATAATTTTGGTTTGTAGCCTTGTCGACTATTTTTAATGACCTAAATTTAATTAAAGGTCATGATATAGTATATATTGAGGAGTTTTGTCCTCATTTTGACATAAGACACAACTCACTCTCTTGTGAGATCTGATTTTCGTGCCCTAGTTGGGGTATTTCATCTTTTAAGTGAGGTGCACTTGTTGAAGGAAGGTTTTTCTTGGAATTTTTGGCATTTCTCTTGAAGGAAGGTTTACAACTAGGGTTTGCAATGTTATTTCTTCATGATATGTAAGTGTATTTTCTGCAAAACTTCTTAATTGAATGGTTGTAGGCTTGTATTCTTGCATTTATTATAAATTTTCTGATTTAAAACCCTAGGTGACAAGCACACATGTAGCTCCTTGTTTCATGTCCCCTAAAAGAGAAATATTCAGCCATTTAAGAAGGAAGGAAGAGCGTAGCCTTTTCTACACTCTTTTCACTTCTTCCCCTGTGCTAGTTGTGCTTTTAAAAGTTAAGAAGGAGGAGACGTCTCGAGCCTAGGTTATCTACACCTAGGGTCATCATGCTTCTAGGGTTTGGTGATAGGGCCTTGCCATTGCAATACTCTCCCTCACCTTAATCTCTTGTCTTGACTTATCCTTTATGCTAGCTATTTTTCCAAGTTTGACCTAAGGAAGGTGGAAAGAGCACGAGGCCTTGCTTAAGAAATACCGAAGTGAGCCTCTTTCCCCTAGGGTTTTTATTCCAGGGCCCTGCAATTGCAGCACCTTAGAACCCTTCCCTCTCATCCTTAGCCTTTTATCCCTTCAACTTTGCATCCTCTCTTTAATTGACTCCATTTACCCCTAGGCACTGAACTTAGATCCACAACATTGAAGTGATAGTGCTCAAACAACTTCTTAAAACTCTTAAATTTGAAACCCTAACTAACTAGCTAACCCTAATTAGGCTGAAATCATACTTGGATATTCCATATTGACACAACATATGTCTTTGATAAGCAATTAGATGATGGTTGAGAGCATTTATTGAGTAAAGGATTGATTAAATACATTGTTGGCTACATCATCTCAATATTTATTGATGAATTGATATTACTCTATTGCCATATTGATAAACGTTAATATCATTGATATCTATTGTTCTAATTTCTTACATATTGATGTCAAATAGTTATATGAAGTACTAACCCACTGAATCATAGCATGCATATATTATTTTTTTATTGTCTTGTTCCAGGCAAGTGTTCTCATTTGGGGCTACACTTCATTATTGGTTGATTAGCCAGACTATCTGACCTTGGTGGTAACCTGTGAGGATAAACTTTTGATTTGACCTTTATACTTTTGCCACCTCAAAACCCCAGGTTACTGGGGACATCTCCCCTGGGCTAACCTCCCTAAATAGAAAGAACCTCCCCATTGTGGTGACATTGGGTGGGGCAGGTTCATGTTACGCCAGTTTGGCCTCTATCTTCTAGCTATTTGACCTAGCTACAAATTGTGCGATAATAGTCCCTTTTTCCTTTTCCTGGAGCCCAATATCTTCAAAACATAGCCCACGATTAGGTTCGCCTTCTGGCGCTCTAAGACATCTATATCAGGATCTGGTTTGATTCCTCGATCCTTTTCCTTGGACTTTTCACAATTTCCATTAACAATGTTAAGACACAGCTTGTTAACATATTAACTTCTCCCGACTGCCAATATCATCATGGATATCTGGTGCGTTGAAAAGGAGATCTTGTTAAAAACTCAACACACAAACTTCAAATGGTCATTTCAATTCTATGAACAGAGACATGAGATATTTTGGGATTTTTGCGCCATCTCTATATCAATGCGATCTGGTCTTTTCTTCCATCCTCTAGCATAGCTCCTCTACTGGAATGATCATTGCAGTTGCAATTTCCTCTATTCGATTTCTGTTGAGGTTCATAAACGACTTAATCAAATCACCATCCAAGGAATTTTATCAACAGTCTTCCTTTTATTGCTAAATGACTACCACTATTAATGGATCAAGCCCCCGATTATCTTGAAATAATAAAACAATATATCTTCAATTGAAAAGAGGCATGGGAATTTCATTGTCGAATTTGTGTGCTAATACTCGAGTAAATTTCTGACAATATGAACCACTTCCCAGTGCTCAAAGGCAGTGGTTATCAAGGAGACGCCAATTGATATAATTCAAAACCCTGTTTCAGATGCTTGGAACCTCTGTGGCCCTGAAAAATTTGGATCTTTATGAATAATAACCGTAGGGTCCCCAATGATGAACTATGTACATTTTGAGACTACGAGATAAACATCCTTTGTTAGAAAAATAGAACCACCGAGCAATAAAATAAAACAAATGCAGAAACAAAACACAGAAGACACACAATACAAGAGAGACACGGATTTACGTGGTTCACCCATTGTGGGCTACGTCCACCAGAGAAATTTTCAGGTCCTTCCTTTATTATTATCCAGCAAATGAAGGGATACAACCTACAACAAAACCCATTGTAACTTCCTCTTCTTTCTCTCACATTCTCCTCTCTCAGAATACAATATTCACCATCATCCATAGCCGCAATACATTTCCCTCATAAAAGAGGGTTGTCTTCTAGGGAAAAAAACCCTAACATAATCTCTATCGTTAGATATGCGAACTTATAATGAACAGTCCAGATTTACAATGAAATTACAATATACTTTTACAAGGAAATTTTTTCTTCAGGGGCTTCACCCCCGAACCCCCGCTGGGGGCTCGCTTGCCCCCAGACCCCGCAAAGGGGGTACCCCCTCTGCACTCCCCCGCGTGGAAGAGTATACATACTTCTGGGGTGTAAATACTTCATAGGGTATAAACACGGTTGAAAGCAAGGACCTCTGAATCAGGAAGATAATCAAGCTCCACAACCAACATCCTTCATGTACCTGTTGTTTTTGGACAATACCCTCAACTTTTTTCCTTTGTTACCATCCATTCTTCCTGAGATCAATTATATTCCTCAACATAAATTTTAGTGGAGAAGACAACTTTTGGTTATTTAACATTTGTGCTATCCTATCAAAGTATGCATCAGTGTGCTCCTTGGCATTTGGATGGTCAATCATGTGAGGAATAATGCTTATCAATTTGCATAGAGCTTCCACATGCTTGATATCTAGATTTAATTTGCAATATTGAAACTCTTAAGAAGATCAGAGGTTTTAGGGACAAAGAATTCCCCTTCGTCAATTTTGTAAGAACACACTTCTTATGGAACATTGTACAGTCATTGAATCGGTCTACTACAGTGTTCTCAAATAGATCTCCACATTTAATCTGACACTCTATCTCATCTGGGCGATCATTGCATGATTGAAGACAAGGAATATTTCTTACACATGTTGAGTTTCCAATACACTATACAAACTCCACCCTTCTTCGTGGCTTAGTCTAGGCGCTTGTGCATTGGCTCTTGACTCGTGTACTGTGTGTTGTGGCTAACTCATGTTGTGTTTGATGGAAGGTGTTGGATATTGGCTCCCGACTGATAACTTTTTCTAAAATAATCATTAAGTCTCCTCTCTAATGAGGTGAGTTAAAATCTCAGCACTACTTCTAGCATATGTAATATCGGTGCTCTGGAACAACACTTATCGGTGCTATAGGAATAACCCCATTCCTGTAACAAGGAGAAAATTGAAAATTTAGTATCTGGATTCTAACATTGGCTCCTTATAGGGATGATGACATGCTCCCTGCGAGCTACCAAGAACAAGCAGACCATTGTGCCTATCCATTCAACCTGAAAACCCTATAACCTTTATCTCTGCAAACATTTACATTTTTTTGTGTTGTGCCTAGTCCATGGGTTATGGATTAGCCAATATCATTCAAATCTGGCTCAAACTTCTGCAACTATGCTCTTCATTTGAAGCCAAACAACCCATGCCAATAGTGCCTTATATGCATTGGGCATGGAGTCTTTATTTCAAAACTGAAATCAAATAGTAAATGCAAACCTCATGTATTGTGAAAACTAGAAATGCTCAGCCATGAGCTTATTCATCTATGCTACCTTACTCTAACTATTGAAAATAAATGTTTCAGGTATATATAAATTTCCAGAAAAATAATTCAAGAAACAAATTGCTTGACCTGTCTTCATATACACAGTGAAAGACATGAAAATAGAACAAAATATGCAACAAGGAAACCACAAGAATCTCATGTTTATTGTTGCAAACCATCATGCCAAACTTTGTAATATATGGCATTACTGAAAACAGTGACTCCATCCATATAGAAACTAGATCATAAAGTTCATGTATGATCTTACCTGGTTTTTTTTAATCAAAAGTTTGTTTTTCCTCATAGTTGATCTCATGAGATTGTTGATCATGAATGTCATTTCTAAGTTCTATAAACTCATATATTGACTGCTCAACAACTGACCCAGAAGCAAGCATCATGTTTTCGAAACTTTTCTCTATCAGTTTCATGATCCTCTTGATCAGATCCAAGACTGTTGCGATATGTTATCTGCTCTTTATCATCTGAGCTCTCAAAAGACATGGCCTGATTTTTATGCAAATTAGAAAAACTAGATACATTTGATATGATGTCAAGCATATCTACAAACTTACTATCAAAATGAAGGTCATCTAACACCTTTGACTCTTTATGGAAAGTATCCTCTGCAACCATATACTTTCCAGCACAATCATACTTTTCAGGTCCATTAATTTGATGAAACAAATTATATTCATGACAGCATTCTGGAAAAAGGACGTTAGTTGAAAATTCATCTTTACAGAACAAATTGAAAGTATCATGAAAACCTTTCAAAGATTTGATACTGGCGGCTGGAAGAGATCTGCACTAGTCAAGGTCTTCTCCCTTCAATTAGTATCTGAAAATCTTGATCTTAACATCCTCGTGCACAATCTGACGTTCATGAATGAACTCATGGAAATCTAGTAGATGTTTAGCCGGTACCTCCCAATCTTCTCCTTTAAATGTAGGAAGGGAACATTCCCATTCACCTCTACTAAGCATTGGGTTTGGAAAACCAACTACATCTGAAAAGTCACAAAACGCCAACCTTTGAGCCAAAATGGCTTCCATATTTGAATTCCTAGTGGAGTCACCTATTAATCTTTAGACGGTGGATTCATCATGGTGAAAGATCTGCAATTAAGCACATTTCCTATTCTTGTTCACCATCAAGAAGAGGATCTAATCATTGTTGTTCTCTCAGGGAAGATTTCTTCATTGCTTTGTCCCCGGCAAGGGTTCCAAAAGATGTTAGTTCTAGAAGTTTCCCCTAGACTGCTATAGTGTCAAACCTAGCACATCTTCAGTTATTGCAATGATTTTATAAATAAGTATGTGTTTTGGGTTTTGAAAGAAGGTGGATCAGGTAGATGGAGATAAAAATAATAAGAGAAAAAGGCTAAATGCAGATCAGTTAAAACACCATTGGGCATGGAGTCAAGTAAACACCCTATTGATCAAAGGAAATCAAATTGCATATCAGATAAGAAGTTTAAATGAAAAATGGATAGAAGAATAGGGAATAAACAAAAAATTAGAACACCCATCAAACCTAGATTCTCTTTGCAAAATGGATGAAAAGGTACTTGAAACAAACACACAAATAGTAGGCAGTCACAGAAAAATCTTTACCACTCGAGAATCTATTATCCATGGGCAGCCAATGATTCTCAATGTATACAATTCATTCAAGTAAGACAAAAAACAAAGTGTAAAACAAGGAAGATGAAAAACTGAGTGTTAAACAAGAGAAATCACAATCTGATAAAACAATTGTCATAGATCTCCAATGTCAGAAACAATCACAGAAATATAATGCCCTCAGGCTTACAATAACACATACTAGCTGGCTATTTCATCAAATTATTCTCAGGCCTTACCCTCTCGGGCCTCCCCTTGACTTTGTATTCAACTATTTCTTATATCTTCTTTGATTGTTGAATGAATCCCTTCATTCTTGGAATTGGTTGTTCAATCCCTTCATCCATGGGATTGGTTGCTCAACTGTTGCCTTGAAATCTAGAATGGATTTACTAAGATAGGATTAAAGTTGAGATTCATTTGGAAATATCAACACCTCAAGTCAATGTGTTGTCCCTTTTTCCTTGATCCAGACCCCAAGATCTTCAAAACATAGCCTGTGATCAAGTTGGCCTTCTAGCGCTCTAAGACATCTATATCGAGATCTGGTTTGATTCCCTGGTCTTTTCACAATTTCCATTAACAATGTTAAGATGCGACTTGTTAACATATTAACTTCTCCCGACTGCCAATAGCATCATGGATATCTGGTGCGTTGAAAAAGAGATCATGTTAAAAACTCAACACACAAACTTCAAATGGTCATTTCAATTCTATGAATAGAGACATGAGATATTTTGGGATTTGTGTGCCATCTCTATATCAATGCAATATGGTCTTTTCTTCCATCCTCTTGCATAGATCCTCTACTAGAACGATCATTGCAATTGCAATTTCCTCTATTCAATTTCTTTTGAGGTTCATAAATGACTTAATCAAATCACCATCCAAGGAATTTTATCAATAGTCTTCCTTTTATTGCTAAATGGTCGCCATTGTTAATGGCTCAAGCCTTCGATTCTCTCGAAATAATAAAACAATATATCTTCAATTGAAAAGAGGCATGGGAGTTTCATTATTGAATTTGTGTGCTAATGATTGATTAAATGTATGACAATATGAACCACTTCCCAACGCTCAAAGCCAGTGGTTATCAAGGAGATGCCAATTGATATAATTTGAAACTATGTTTCAAATCCTTGGAACCTCTACGACCCTGAAAATTTGGATCTTTACGAATAATAACCACAAGGTCCCCAATGATGAACTATGTACATTTTGAGACTACGAGATAAATGTCCTTCCACATGCTTTATATCTGGATTTAATATGCAATATTGAAACTCTTAACAAGAGCAGAGGTTTCAGGGACAGAGAATTCCTCTTCATCAATTTTGTAAGAACACACTTCTTATGGAACACTGTACAGTCATTGAATCGCTCTACTACATTGTTCTCAAACAGATCTCCACATTTAATCTGGCACTCTGTCTCATTTGGGTCATCATTGCATGATCGAAGACAAGGAATATTTGTTGCACATGCTAAGTTTCCAATACACTATACAAACTCCACCCTTCTTCGCGACTTAGTCTAGGCACTTATGCACTGGATCTTGACTCATGTACTGTGTGGTGTGGCTAACCCGTGTTGTGTTTGATGGTAGGTGCTGGAGATTGGCTCTCAGCCAATACCTTTTTCTAAAATAATCATTAAATCTCATCTCTAATGAGGCGAGTTAAAATCTTAGCACTACTTCTAGCATATGCAATACCAGTGCTTTGGAACAACACTTCTAGGTGCTACAAGAATAACCACATTCCTGCAACAAGGAGAAAATTGAAAATTTAGTATCTGGATTCTAACAGTTGTGAGGATTGATAAGAATATGCATGAAGCTAGAAAATCTAATATTCCTGATTTTACTAGAGGAACTTCTTCCCAACCTTATGAAGAGAAGAAAAAGAAAGCTGAGAATCAAGGATCTTCTAATGATGGAATCAAGGAACTCACTCAATTGATTAAACAAATGGAGATTAATCATGCTAATCAATTGAAAGAACATGTTATTCAAATGAATGCCATGCAAAATAGAATGATATCCATGGAAAGGGGTCAAGCTAGTAGGCCCCAACATAGGCCAAATGATAAATGGCCTAAGAGACCTCCTCCCCAATATCAAATACCACCAAATCCATTTGAATCCACTAACTTGGTTGACCACCAAGCTATTCCTTATTGTATACCTTGTGGAAAATTTCATGAAGAATCAACTTGCCAAGTATTTCTTCAACTTTGTGATGAAATGAGACCTTATAGAACAAAAAATGAAAAAGTAAATATGTTTGGTCATGAGTATAATGTTGGCATGTATGATTGGATGGATTTTATGGAACATTGTAACATCCCCGGCCACCCACGTCGAGGCATGCTACATGAGAGAACTCTTTTTTTCTCTCTACGGAACATATTGTAACATACCCAGCATCTGACTAAGCTATGCCACATAAATTTTTCAAACTACATGCAATTAAAATATACACACACGGAACTCTTGTGGAAATTTATATATAAAATGTAAACAGACAAATACATTTCGTAAAATCATGAATTCATACTGAAATAATAGTAAGCATAGACAAGCAACATATACAGGAAATACTCATAAACATACAGACAGTTATAAGAACACATAGGATAAACCCATAAAAATAAACACGTAAATAATAATGCAGCATGTAAATTTATCACACAGTTGACACCTATGTTGGTAAAAATATCACCAATGGCTTGCACACCTTCCACAAACCTCCCAGCCTTAGACCACACTGATCATCACTCTCAGCAGTGGGTCACCCTCAAGCTGGGACTAAACTCCACCCCAGTAAAGGGATTCCTAACTAGGCTAATGGTTCATAGACAATAGGAAAGACTCTATCACAGGTGCCAACTCAAACTAATAGCCTACAACCCCTCATTCCCCACATGCATGTCCCACCCAGGAAGTGTACCCCTTCTCTTCTCAACAGTTCTTTGATTGCCCCACTTCCTTTCCGGGCTTTAGCAACAGGCCAGACAGGAAGTCTCAAAGCCCTCTAATTGTAGTTTAGCACCTTCAGGAAATCAATTTCCAACAATTATCTCACCCAGAGAGGAATTTCTCATGGGCCTGACAAATCACCTCTTAAATATCCCACAGGCCTGACAACCCACTTCTTTAGTCCAGCTCCCAAGCTAAACAACTACACAAACATATATGGTTATGGATACAGATTCAGACACAATGATAGGAAGTATGGAGGATAGCTGACTGTGTGAGTGAATGGTCCTGATATGGTTGAATGGTTGATTGAATGATGGAAGGAATGATAAAAAATGAACTAAGTCCAAACAATATGTATGAATGTCCCAAACTTGGCACTTGTCATGTTGGGAGCTACTTTGGCCCACTTGTCCCCATCCTTAGAACTTAGGATAAAATAATTATCCATACTTTATACTTTAAGAAATATTAATATAATATTCATTTTTGGTTTAAGCTACCTAGCTTAGCCCTTTTTCTTAACTTTTATCCCCCACCCTTTCCCTAACTAGTGGAGTTTAGTCCCCCATACTCTTTTATCGTGGTCAGTCTGCGTGCAACAATGAATTTTATATTAATGCTGAGACATATACAAAAGTAGGTGCACTGGACTTTAACATCTAGGCTCTCCAGCCTAATCATCACAAAACTCGCTCACCGGCCTATAAAACACAACAAATACACAAAGGATCCCTGGCCTCAAAATAGTG
The DNA here is from genome assembly GCA_009831015.1 of Picea engelmannii. Lineage (NCBI taxonomy): Eukaryota > Viridiplantae > Streptophyta > Pinopsida > Pinales > Pinaceae > Picea > Picea engelmannii. Next base: position 143,488 of record ML807123.1, read on the forward strand.
TGCACTTAAGTTGTTGTGCGCGGTATCCTGGAATGTGCACACTTCATCATTTTACTACGTAGTACATGCACGCAATATACCATGAAAGGTGCATACAAAAATGATATCAAATAGCTCACCATCTTAAGTACATTTTCATTTACATTACAATTGGGTTCAGCCTAGGGATATTACAATCCCCTCCCCTTATTTATGCACTATCCTCAGTGCATTATGTACACATATACAACAAAATTTCAAAAATCCTCAAAAAGATGTGGGTATTCTGCCCGCATTGCATCCTCATGCTTCCAAGTAGCGTCTGCAGGACCATACCAGGTCCATTGGACCTTTACAAGCCCTATGGCTCGATTCCATAGCTATTTGATTTTTTGATCCATAATGCGTACCAGATGCACTTGGAAAGCGCCTTCTTGCTCCACCTGAATCACATTCCAATCAATAACATGATTAGCATCAGGTATATATTTCTTGAGCAATGATACATGGAATACATTATTAATAGAAATAGATGCAGGCAATGCAATCATATAAGCTACTGGACCAATCCTCTCTAGGATTTCAAATGGCCCCCAATAGCGAGCTACCAATTTTGAACAATTTCCCAACTTCAGGGAACTTCTGTTGGCTTTCACTTTCAAAAATACATGGTCCCCAACTTTAAATTCCTTGTGATTTCTTCCCTTATCAACATAGATTTTCTACCTGTCTTGGGAAGCCTTTAAATTTTATTTATTTTCAACATTTTCTCCTCCATTTCCCTTAGTAAATATGGCCCAACCACTGCTCTATCTGTTGGGTTATCTCAGCTTACCGGTGTGTTGCACTTTCTGCCATAAAGTGCCTCAAATGGGCTCATCTTTAGAGATGATTGGTACCCATTGTTATAAGCAAACTCTACCAAGTGTAGGTAGTCTTCCCATTTTGATGGTTTATCCATCATATACATCCTCAAAATATCCTCAATCACTTGATTCACCCTCTCTTTTTATCCATCTAATTATGGATGATAAGTTGTACTAAAACTCAAATTTGTTCCAAACCCATTAAATAATCCTTTCCAAAAATTTGAGGTAAATTTTGGATCTCTGTCATACACAATTGTCTCGGGTATACCATGTAATCTAGTAATTTCTCTCATATAAACATCAACAATGTTGGTTTCCTTGTGAGTGAGCTTAACTGGAATAAAATGGGCAGCTTTAGTAAGCTTATCCACTACTATCATGATAGAATCATGTTGCTTGTTTTTTTTTGGCAGTTTGGTGATGAAATCCATTGTTACAACTTCCCATTTCCACTCAGGAATGGGTAATGGTATTAGAAAACTAGTTGGGTGCCTATGCCCAGCCTTTACCTTTTGACATTCCAAGCATTTGGCAATAAAATCAGCAACCTCCTTCTTCATGCTTGGCCAATAATATTGGCTCTTGACAACTACAATAATTTTCTGATAACTTGGATGCCCAGCATAAGGTACATTATGCATTTCTCCCAATATCAGATTTTTCAATTCCTGGGAATTTGGTACATAAATTCTTTCCTTGTACATGAGAATTTCATCATTATCTAGCTTGTATTCTTCAATTTTCTGCTGCAAAATACCTTGTTGTAATTTTGCCACTAATTCCTTGTATTGCAAATCTAATTTTGCAGCCTCTTAAATTATATGTTTCAAATCTGGTTGGTACATTCTAATGGTTGTAGCATGCAATTCATGCACTCTTTTTCTTAGTGCATCAACCACTTTGTTCTCTTTCCCATGGATATGCTTTATATCAAAGTCATATTCACTTAGAAATTCTAACCATCTACTTTGCCTAGCATTTAGAGTTGGTTGATCAAATAAATATTTCAGACCATTATGGTCTTTCCTTAGCTCAAATATTTTCCCCATGAGGTAATGTCTCCATTTCCTCAAGGCATGCACTATGGCTTCCAATTCCAAATCATGAGTGTCATAGTGTCTTTCATTCTCCTTCAACTTCCTTGATTCATAACATATAACAAACCCATTTTGAGTGAGGACTCCACCAAGTCCTTCTTGACATGCGTCTATGCATACAATGAAGTCTTCATTCGGGTCTGCAATCCTTAGTATTGGAGCACTTGTCAATAATTGTTTCAAGTGTTGGAAACTCTTTTCACAATACAATGTCCATTGAAACTTCACACCCTTCTTTTGTAAGGAAGTAATTGGATGTGAAATCTTTGAGAATCCTTCAATAAATATCCTATAGTAGCCTGCAAGGCCCATGAATGATCTAACCTCTATCACATTCTTTGGCGCTGACCATTCTCTAAAGGCTTCTATCTTCTCAGGATCCACTACTATCCCATCCTCTGAAATGATGTGACCCAAATAATGAATTTTCTTCTGATAAAATGAGCACTTGCTCAATTTGGAATACAACTAATGCTCCCTTAATACTTGCAACACCATCCTCAAATTATTCTCATTCTCTTCTTCTGGCTTGGAATATACAAGGATGTCATCCAAAAAGACAATGACTAACTTGTCTAAATATTCTCGGAAAACACCATTCATTAAACACATGAAAACAACTGGTGAATTTGACAACCCAAATGGCACCACTGTGAACTCATAATGACCATACATTATCTTGAAGGTGGTCTTGCTGATATCTTCCTCTTTGATCCTTACCTGATGGTATCTTGACCTGAGATCTATCTTCGGAAATATCTTTGCATCCTTCAATTGACAAAAGAGGTCATCAATCCTTGGCAAAGGATACTTGTTCTTCACAGTCATTTTATTCAACT
>ML807124.1:20577-44183 GCA_009831015.1 Picea engelmannii
CCTTTCAAGGTACAAGTTAATTTTGATATTCTTGTATTTGAAGGACATATAGATGTAGAAGCCCTAGACAAATGGTTAAATCTGCTAGAAGGTTATTTCTCTGTTCACAAATTTATTGACAAAGAAAAGATCACCTTCACACTCCTTGAAGCTCTCCCCCATGTCAAACATTGGTGGGAAACTTATTGAGAACATATTTCCACAGAGGAGTTTGAAATATATGGGGCCAATCCTACTTGGGATGTTTTTGTGAATGCGGTAAAGGAACAATATTACCCTGTTGGAAACTATGAGGACCAATACATGAGATGGACCACACTGCGACAAGAGAGGGGCGAAGCAGTTCCGGAGTTCACCAATACCTTTCATACCTTGCACACCATGATGGGTATCAAAGTCTCTGAGCGACAATTGGTTCTGAAATACCGTGGGGCTCTACACAAATACATCTAGACTGAAATGGATTTTATGGACATCTCATCACTCGGTGCTTCTTATCGATATGCTATTAAAATCGAGCATAAATTTAAGCACCATAACAAACGAGATTTTGGATTTGTAAATACGCAACAACCAAAGTATGACAAAGACATCCCTAATAAACAGTCTCCTGAAAACCAGTCCAAAACACATGAAAAGAAGGGTCACGAGAAGACAAAGAAGGACACCGAAAAATGGTGTGATTTCCACAAAATCCCCTGGCACAACCAATGAATGTCACTCTAAATAGTCATTGGTGGCCAAGATCAAAGACAAGGAGTCGAACCTTGATTCAGAATCCAATTCTGAAAATACTGGTAAAGGACAGATCATTGACGCAGACCCCATTGCTATTGTCACAACTGCATCAATTCAACCAGAAGAACCAACAGATCCCATAGAGGGGGAGCATATGTTTCATTCATACATATGGGTGAAGGGGACACCGCTGCATTTTATTGTTGATTGCGGAAGCCAGAAGAACCTCATCTCAGCAGAGTTCGTCAAACAGTTGGGATTGTCGACAACACCACACCTACAACCATACAACATTAGATGGCTTCGCCAAGGACGAGATCTTCTTGTCAGCCAACAATGTCGATTGTCATACAAGATCCATCCCTTCAAGGACGAGGTATTATGTGATGTTGCCCCACTGGATGTTTGTGATGTTCTTTTGGGCCAGCCATATATGTGGAAGTGCCATGCTATTTATGAATCTCGACCCCGTAGTGTCATTTTTACTTTGGGGGAACATCTCTACAGAATACCAAAGGTAGTTTCGACTATTGTTCCACCTAAAAAGTGCCGCAAGGTAGTATCTCATATTGCAAAATTTAGCTTTTTCACAATCCATTCAAAAGGAGAACATAAGGACATTGTAACCACTACAGCCTCGCTCCAAGCACCTTCTATCCAACAGAAGCAGGTCGACAAGGATGCAACAAAGTGCAAAGATTCCTTTTGCACACCGTCCTCTTATGTATCTTGATTTGTTGAACAACCTCAGCCTCAACATGTTCTTGACATACTTCCACAAACTGAACAGTGCGATGTCTCCAGCAATACAAGCAACTCAGAAAGATGCAGATCCAACAAATGATTTTCCCTCTCCCTAGGAAACTCAATAAAATGGAGACCATTGATTCCTAAGGAGGGAGGATTGATCCAGGTGGATATTGGTGGCCACCCACCTTTTCCAACTGGCTTAAAACAATTTTCTGGCAATTTTGGCAATCTACTATTTTTAGCAGGTTTTAACTTCTGGGGCCATTTTGAGGGCCCAAATGAAGGTTTTTCGATATTGAGATTCTAAATTATAGCCAAAGGAATAATTTGTCTTCCAAAATGAATCTCTTCGACGATACATTTCCAACGAACTATCACATGCCTAAAACAAAGATCGTATGCAAAAGTTATGACCCCAATAAGTTGATGTACTCACTTACCCAAACGAGGCCCACATGAATTTTGGCGCTTCATCTCCTAGGGTTAGGTTTTTGGATGTCTAGGCTTTTTGACATTCCTTCTTATTGTAAAAATGCCTTCAAATCCTCATTGTAATCATCTTCTTGCGAATGCGAGTAGCCATCACATCTCTTCTCAGAGATAAGCCGCCACCATTCTAGCGAGTCTTTCACTCTGTATTTTTGCAGTCTATGTACATTTCTTTCATTAATAGAAATCATGTATTACTGTATCTCTATGTTTATGGTTGCATCTCTGATATATTTCTGTTATATTATTGGATATACATAATATTTCTGTGCATTTCTTTATTATATCTTCGATCTCATTTCATGCCGAAAATAATCCGGATCAATGTGTTGGGGGAATTCCAGGATTTCCACCAAAGAGTGACATTGACTTCTCTATTGACTTGATGCCTGGAGTTTCCCTAGTGTCCAAGACACTAGGCTATATAATGACCATGTCGAATCTGAAATAATTGCAGATCTAGTTAGAAGAGTTGTTGAATAAGGGGTACATATGCCCAAGTGTTTCACTTTAGGGTGCCCTAGTGATTTTTGTGAAGAAAAAGTATTGGAATTTGAGGTTGTGTATTGAATTCATACAATTGAACAAGGTTACTATAAAGAACAAGTGCCCTCTTCCAATGATTGATGACATTTTTTTATCAATTGAAAGGAATACGAATATTTTCTAAGATTGACATGAGGTCAAGTTAACATCAAGTGAGAATTAGAGAAGAAGATACTAGCAAGACAACCTTTTGGTAAAGGTATGGCCATTATGAGTTTTTAGAAATGCCATTTGGGTTGACAAATGCACCAACTACTTTTATGTGCATGATTAATGGAGTGTTTAGAGATTATCTAGACACATTTGTTATTGTCTTCTTGGATAATATTCTTATCTACTCCAAGAAAGAAAAGGAGCATGAGCAACATTTCAGGATAGTTCTACAGGTGTTGAGGGAGCACCAATTGTATGCCAAGTTAAGAAAGTGAACTTTCTATCAGAGGAAAATCCACTATAAGGGTCACGTTGTGTCAGAGGAGGGCATAACAGTGGACCCAGAAAAGATTGAGGAAATCAAAGGGTGACCTAGACCAAATAATATTAGAAAGGCCAGATATTTTATGGGATTAAATGTATACTACAAGATATTTATATAAGGTTTCTCCAAGATTTCACACCCAATCACGTCATTGCAAAAGAAACGAATGAAATTTGAATGGACTACCAAGTGTGAAGAGAGTTTCTAACACTTGAAAGATTTATTAACTAGTGCATCTATTTTACAGATTGTAAATCCAAAAGAGGATTTTTCATGTGCAAAGATGCATGTAAAGAAAGACTTGGTGGATTCCTTACCTAAAATGGGCATGCCATTTACTATGAATCTAGGAAACTCAAATAGCATGAAAGGAATTATGCTACCCATGAGTTGGAGCTTGTATCTATTGTTCATTCACTAAAAATATGAAGGAAATATCTCATGGGCCAAAAATTTGAGTTGAGGAAAAACCATAGTGGTATGAAATACTAATTTGAGTATCCAACATTAAATGCTAGACAAATTAGGTGTTTGAAATTTCTCAATGATTATGAATTTGAAATCAAGCATATCAAGGGAAAAGAGAATAAATTGGTTGATGCACCCAACGGGAGGGTACATGAATTGCATGTTACCACCATTAGCATGTACAACTAACATTTTAAAAGAAAAAAATTGGAAGTTTTATCATTAGACCAACATTATATGCAAGCTAAAAAAGGATTAGAACAAGATAATATATAGCCAAGATTTAAATATTACAGGATGGACTCCTTTTATACATGAAAAAGGTTTAATTCCTTTATTCTTGGGAATTGAGAAATCTAGTTCTAAAAGATATGTACAATTTTGATCTAGATGGATATCGGTGGCCACCCACCTTTTTCAACTGGCTCAAAACAATTTTCTAACATTTTTGGCAATTTACTATTTTTAGCAGCTTTTATTTCCGGGGCCATTTTGAGGGCCTAAATGAAGGTTTTTATGTATTGAGCTCCTCAATGATATTCGAAGGCATAATTGAGCCCCCAAAATGAATATCCTCGGTGATACCTTTCCAACAGGCTATCACATGTCTAAAATGGAGATCGTATGCAAAAGTTACGACCCCAGGAAGTTGATGTACTAGCTTACCCAAACGGGGCCCAAATGACTTTTGGCGTTTCATCTCCTAGGGTTAGGTTTTTGGATGTCTAGGGTTTTTGGCATTCTTTCTTATTGTAAAAAGGCCTTAAGAGCCTCATTGTAACCTTCTTCTTGTGAATGCGTGCTGTCGTCACATCTCTTCTCAGAGATAAGCCGCCACCATTCCAGGAAGCTTGTTTCCGCTGCATTTTACAGTTTCATCTTATTTCGTTATTGAATAGAAAACCAATTTTACTGTATCTCTGTTATTTTGTGTTAAGCACCTGTTAATAATATGTATTCATTTTGTTCTTCTCATAAAATCTGGATCAGTGGTATCAGAGCAGGTTTGCTCCTTGTCGTCTTAATGCATGTCCCCAACGAGGTCGAAGTACAAAGAGTTGGGTCTCGAGCTTGTTTCTCTTGAGGACAGAAGCTCTCGCACGCCCAAGAAACCTCCCATGGAAAGAGAAAATAAAGATGATGGGACAGGAGATCCTTTCAAACTATTGATTGAGGAAGCCCTCACGCAATAGAGGAACAATATGATGGATAGCTACACGCAAATCCTTCGACAACTACCAATAGGCGATGCATCTTCTTCGAACGGAGGCGTTGCCCCCTTCAAGGTACAAATAAACTTTGATATTCCTATATTTGAAGGTTAGATAGACACAGATGCTGTAGACAAGTGGTTGAATCTACTAGAAGGGTATTTTTCTGTTCATAAATTTTCGAATAGAGAAAAGATTACTTTTGCGCTCCTCAAAGCCATTCCTCATGTCAAAGATTGGTGGGAAACTTTCTGTGAGCAAAAGAAAACAGAGGAAACCTCATTATTTTCAGTCACGACCACCTGAGAATCCTTCAGGGATGCTATTAAGGAACAATACTACCCTGTCGGAAGTTATGACGACCTGTATACCAAATGGACCACACTGCGGCAAGAAAGAGACCAAGCAGTGCTAGATTTCACAAATATCTTCCATACCTTGTGCACCAAGTTGGGTATCAAAGATTCAGAGCGACATCTAGTGCTCAAGTATCGTGGTTCTCTGCATAGATACATCCAGACTGAAATGGAATTTCTAGACATCTCGTCCTTGGGCGCGACCTACCGATATGCCATCAAAATCGAGCAGAAGCTCAAACAAAAGACGCGACAATTTGGGCCTGGGAACCCCTCACAACAAAAGCCAGGAAAGGGTGGCCCCAACCCACCGAACAAAGGATAGAGAAAATATGGACAATATCAAGACAACCAGTACAAGCCGCAAGCAAAGAAGGACACCAGAAAGACAAAGAAATATACCGGGAAGTGGTGCGACTTCCATAAGAGCCCTTGGCATAACACTGCTAACTGTCGCTCAAAGCAGTCGCTAGTGGCTGAAGTGAAAGCCTCTGAATCAGATGCAAATTCTGACTCCAAGATAGAACCAGAAAGGGGAAGATTGATCATTGGCATGGAACCCATTTCCATCGTTGCTACCACCAAGATCCATCCTAGTGAACCAGACGAGCCAGAAGAAGGAGAGCGCCTCTTCCATTCACAGATGTGGGTAAAAGGCACCCCGCTGCACTTCATCGTTGACAGTGGTAGCCAGAAGAACCTCATCTCAGCAGAGGTCATCAAGCGACTAGCCCTACCAACAACGTCGCACCCACAACCCTACACAATTGGATGGCTCCGCCAAGGAAGCGATCTCCGCATCAACCAACAGTGTCGACTGTCGTATGGCATCAAGCCCTTCAAAGATGAGGTATTGTGTGATGTTTCTCCTCTTGAAGTTTGTGATGTTCTTTTGGGCCAACCTTATTTATGGAAACGTCATGTTGTATATGAGCCTAGGCCTCGTAGTGTTATTATTACTTTGAATAGGAAATTGTACAGGATACCCAAGGCAGTCCCACCTAGTGCTATTTCCTTGATCTCTGCTAAGCAATGCAAGAAGGTCATCTCTCAGACAGGGAAGTTTGTCTTCTTCGTGATTTGCTCTCAGAATAAGAGAAAGATCACATCCACATCCAGGGTCTCTGTGGCTGACCTCTCCACACAGCAAAAGCAAGTAGATAAGGTCGTGGAAGAATACTCAGATATCTTCTCCTCACCTACAGGGGTACCTCTGCACTGCCAGGTTAAGCACCCCATCGATCTGGCCCCCGAATCACCGCTTCCCAATGGGCCAGTCTATCGTCGCTCTTTGTTAGAGAATGAGGAGATCAAGAGACAGATCCAAGAACTTCTCCACAAGGGGCACATACGCCCTAGATCATCACCTTGCGAGAGCCCAATCGTGCTGGCACAGAAGAAAGATGGAACCCGACGACTCTGTATTGATTACCGGGCTCTGAATAAAATCACTGTCAGAAACCAGTACCCGATTCCACGAATCGATGACCTCCTTGATCAACTCACAGGGGCCAAATACTTCAGTAAGATTGATCTGAATTCTGGCTACCACCAGGTCCCGATAGAACAAACAGATGTATGGAAGACCGCCTTCAAGTCAAAGGAAGAACTTTTTGAATGGTTGGTCATGCCCTTTGATTTGACAAATTCTCTAGCCACTTTCATGAGGATGATGGACGATATCTTGCAACCATTCACCAATAATTTTGTAGTGGTGTATCTGGATGACATTCTAATTTACAGCAAGACTTGGGACGAACACTTGCAACATATTCAACAGGTTCTGCACACCCTACAACAACACAAGCTATATGCCAACCTGGAAAAATGCTCCTTCGACATGGACATGGTCCATTACCTGGGCTACATCATTGATCAGCATGGCGTACATGTGGATCCAGCCAAGATCCAAGTCATCCGTGATTGGCCAGCCCCAACAACACTCACTGAGCTTCGGAGCTTCTTGGGACTTGCTAATTTCTACCGCAGGTTCGTGTTGGGTTTTTCCCATATTGAATGGGCCCTTAGCCAAATAAACATGGGTGGTGGTAAGGCAAAATTTGTGTGGGGACGGTCCCAACAACAAGCGTTCGATGATTTGAAGTAGCACTTGTGCTCAGCCCCAGTACTTTCACTACCAGACCTGCATCATCCCTTTGAGATCGAGACAGATGCTTTAGACTATGTCGTGGGCGCCGTTCTCACTCAGCACGACCACCCCGTGGCCTATCATAGTGAGACACTGTCAGATAATATTCGTAAGTACCCTACTTACGACAAAGAAATGTACTTCATTGTGCAAGCATGTCGNNNNCTTGGGAAGGAGACAATCATCCACACTGATCATAAGCCACTGCAGTTCATGCAGACGCAGGGAAAACTGCAAAATGACCGCCATCAAAAGTGGTCCACATACTTGCAACAATTCCACCTCAACATCAAGTATAAAACAGGAAGCACCAATCGCGTCGTCGATTGCCTCAGCAGACCTCCAGTCGCAATACTCACCACGGTGCTAGACTCTTGCGGCCATGAGACATCTGGATGGCCCCAACTCTATGAGACAGACACTGATTTTTTCACCACCTACCAAATGTTGGGTGTAAATGCAGTTGTCGATAATTTCCATCTTCAGGATGGGTTGTTGTCTCATCTGGGCCATATCTGTGTTCCATCAAGCGAGCAAGTGAAGCTGATCTGGGAAGCCCACTACAGTCAGGTGGCAGGACACTTTGGTGTCGAAAAGACAGTGGCGATGCTACAGAAACATTTCTACTGGCCGAAACTTCAATAGGAGGTCGACAATTATATCAGGTCCTGCACTTCCTACGCTATTGCCAAACCAACCACTAAGAAACAGGGCTTGTACACCCCTCTTCCTACTCCTGACAGTCCATGGGAATCCATCTCAATGGACTACATGTCGGGCCTCCGATCCACCAAGCGGGGAAATGACTGTGTTTTTGTGGTTGTTGATCGCTTTTCTAAGATGGCGATTCTGGTTGCCTAGAAGAAGAGCATCACAACAGAGGCCACTGCCAAGCTCTTCTTTGAACGAGTCTGGGTACATTTTGGAATCCCACAAACCATTGTCTCAGATAGAGATAGTTGATTTCTCAGCACATTCTGGTCGAGCCTCTGGTCACTACTGGACACCAAGCTCACCAAATCCACGACCTTCCACCCCCAGACAGATGGCCAAACCGAGGTTGTGCATATCCTTTGCATGTATAATTCAAAGAAACCTCACACATGGGATGAGAGCCTTCCTTATGTCCAACATAGCTACAACCGATCCTTGCATAGCTCAACCGACCACAACCCCTTTCAAGTGGGGTTGGGATTCCAACCATTGGGTCCCATAGATGTTGCACTTCCCCTTGTGGTCACCTTGACTGACTCATCTCCTGCTCCAACTGAAGCTGACAAAGCCACTCAGTTCATTAAGCGGATCCAACACATCTGCCAACAGGTTCAGGATATCCTACAGAAGTCCAATGACAAGTACAAACAACGCCATGATCAACATCAGGTGCCGCATAAGTTTCAGGTGGGTGACAAAGTTTGGTTGCATTTGCAGAAAGAACGCCTTACAGGACCCCATCGGAAGATTCACCCACTCCATTATGGACCGTACACTATCACCAAGGATATGGGGGATTATGATTTTGAGCTCAACATTCCTCCTTTCCTTGGCCTGCACCCAGTGTTCAACGTGGATCTCCTTCGCCCTTATTTCCCACCATTATTGGACACCTCAGAAGTAGTAGAACAACTGACACCAATAGAGCTCAACCCCGACTTCATACAATAGGAATCCAATGATTAGATTGTGGACAAAAAGATCAAGGTCACTCGACAACAAAGGATCCAACTTTATCGAGTCGTCAAAGCAGGGCAGCTCCTACACCAAGGCAAGTGGCTCACCCGGGGCCAAATTTAGCAGAAATTTCCTCATCTAATGGGGGACCTCAACGCAATGGAGACCATTGCTTCCTAAGGAGGGAGGATTGATCCAGATGGATATCGGTGGCCACCCACCTTTTCCAACTGGCTCAAAACAATTTTCTGACATTTTTGACAATTTACTATTTTTAGCAGCTTTTACTTCCGGGGCCATTTTGAGGGCCTAAATGAAGTTTTTTCGGTATCGATCTCCTTTAAGATATCCAAATGAATTATTGATCCCCCAAAATAAATATCCTTGGCAATACCTTTCCAACGGGCTATCACATGCCTAAAACGGAGATCGTATGCAAAAGTTACGACCCCGAGAAGTTGATGTACTAGCTTACCCAAACGGGGCCCACATGACTTTTGGCGTTTCATCTCCTAGGGTTAGGTTTTTGGATGTCTAGGGTTTTTGAAATTATTTCTTATTGTAAAAAGGCCTTCAGAGCCTCATTGTAACCTTCTTTTTGCGAATGCGTGTTGCCGTCACATCTCTTCTCAGAGATAAGCCGCCACCATTCCAACAAGCTTGTTTCCGCTGCATTTTATAGTTTCAGCTTGTTTCGTTATTGAATAGAAAACCAGTTTTACTGTATCTCTGTTATTTTTTGTTAATAACCTATTAATAATATGTATTCATTTCGTTCTACTCATAAAATCCGGATCAAATGTGCGATATGCTAAACATTCAGGGTACCATAAAACTATTGCAACTGCAAGAGGTCAATATTTTTGGCCTAGAATGAAGAATATAGGCAGATGCATGGGATGTCAAAAACTAAAGGCTAAGAACAGACATCCAACAGGGTTGCTACAACCATTTACTATTCCTAAATGGAAATGGGAAGTAGTTACTATAGATTTCATCATCAAACTATCCAGAGTAGCAAGACAACATGATTCCATCCTGCTAGTGGTGGACAAGCTTACAAAGACTACACATTTTATTCCATTCAATATTGTTCATAAGGCATCCAACATTGTATATATTTACATGAAATAAATTACCAATCTACATGGTGTGCCTAATGAAATAATGTCTAGCAAAGATCCGAAGTTCACTTCCAATTTTTTGAAAGGGTTGTTTAAAGGATTTCGGAAAAATCTAAATTTCACCACAATGTATCATCTATATTTGGATTGGTAGTCAAAGAGGATCAACCAAATAATTGAATATTTTATTAGGATGTATGTTATGGGCAATCCTTCCAGGTGGGAAGACTATCTTCATTTGGTTGAGTTTTCTTATAACAATGGGTATCATGCATCATTGAATATGAACTTCTTTGAAGTCTTATATTGTAGTAAAGTCCCGTATCTTAACCAAGGAATATTACTTGCAGAAAGTACACATAAAATCGTAAATTTTCTTATGATTTAATCCTAAAGCTTAATAGCTATGATTTATACACATATTTAACTAGATTTTGATACCCATAATGAAATACATCTACAACATTTTAAATGAACATGAATGTAACTAATAAACTCATTCACAACAAAAAATAAACCATTCAAATATACAGAGTTAAAAATGAAAATTAAACTCATGAAATAACTCAAAAAGTAGATAAACACTTATATTTTAAAATACTTATGCAACCAGTTTCTTGGGAAGGAAATTCCACCCAGCCATAGAATTTTTGTTCCAGATCTCAACAACAAGTCACCCCCGATCTGGGGCTGAGAATCCACAAGAGATCTTTCATAGTCCACTTGTAGCTCAATAACTCACAACCCACTTGTACTATCCTACAATTATCCTGAATTTCCTCAATCTCTCTTTCTCTTGACCTGCCCAACCCAAGGAATGTACCCCTTCACTTCTCTTAATCCACCAGGCATCCCATTCGTTTATCATGGTCTCTTTGGATTAGGAAACTATGAATCTCTCTACTAGGAACTCAAAGGAACTCACTACGAGGAAAAATACTAGCAACCAACAACAACACTTGATATTACAGTGCGAATCCCACGGTAGTTCACTCTTTAGGCATGACAACTCGACTCTTCAATCTTCAACTCTAGAACACTCTAGAATGCTCCATAATTTGCCCATCCTTATTGATCTAGCTATGATGCTATTTTTCCCTACTCTCTTTGGTTATTCATGTCCAAAACTGAATGTGAAAATATGCTTAATTCCCCCATACAAATTTCTTCCATTTTCCCAAGAAAATTGTCTTCTCACTTTGTCCAATGTTGAGTGTATTGTATCCCCATGTTTCCAATAACTATGGTATGTGACTCTCACATCCCTCTTACATGAGTTTAATGATTGGGCTCTCATACACTCAAATATAAATACCTATAATTGAGTTTAATTAATACCCATAAACCATACACCCCTCTCAATTGAGTTTAATTAATACCCATAAACCATTTCCCCATTGTAATTCCTTCTCTCTTGTGGGTAAATCAACCCCCATCTCTGTCCATATTTCCAATATCTAGTATCCCATTATATTTATCAAAAATTCAAAAAATACATTTTGGATATTACATCGCTTGGCCAGAGCCACATTCATATCTACATTATGCATTAATAAAACTAGGGAATATAGTGGCGATGTTACATATATGGAAAAAAAATGCAATAAGCTAGTGAGCTAGGATAACCCAACAGACATAGTCATTATTGGGCTAGAGATTCTCGAAGGGAGAGAAGAGAAGATGGTAATGATAAAGAAAAAACTTAAATACTACATAGAAAGGCACAAAATTTAGGCAAATAAAGGAAGGATTCACAAAGAATTTAGAGTGGGTGAGGACGTGTTTCTAAAAATAAAGGCTAAAGGGAGCTCGATGAAATTGGGAAGTTGCCCAAATTTGGTAGTGAGATATTGTGGTTTGAGATTCTAGAGATAATTGATCATTTTGCATACATGTTTTTATTTCCTGCATCCATGTGTATTTATAATGTGTTTCATGCATCTTTAATGAAAAATTGTGTGCCTAATCCTAACCACATGATTCATTGGATTGTGATCTAGGTGGAGCACGAGGGTGACTTCTAGGTATAGTAAATGTGCATATTGGGTAGGAAATTCAATCTTAAGAACCAAGCCATCAGCCTATTAAAGGTCCATTGGACCTGCTACAATTATGAAGACACCACACGGGAGCATGAGGAGGAAATGAAGGAGGAGTGCCTCCATATTTTTTCATATTTTGAGGAAATATATATGTACATTTATATATAAATGATTGAAGACTCCATTCTCCATTAGCGCAATTGGAGTTCCTAGAGCCACAACTCAAAGTCTTCCTATATAACCTATGTTGGATCCCTGGAAGGGAACGAGGATAATGTGAGTGAATGTGGAGTTGAGAAGGGGGGTCCACTTCCTTGGGTTGTGCAGGCCGAGGGGAATGTGAGTTTGTTGGTTGGAATTTTTGTAGAAGTAATTAAACTACAAAATTATTGAGTATTGTTATGTTAAATTTTGTATGTGTGTGTGTGTATACACACCTATATGTTGATGTGCACTAAGGACAGTGCAAAAACAAGGGGGAGGGGATTGTAACACCACATTTTTTACCCACGAATTAGAAATGTATATCTCTACATATGATAAATGGTTGAGGACCAAGCGATGTAACATGTAAACATTGTACATTGAAAATAATAAAAATGAAAAAGTTTTTCTCTCTAGCATTTATCAACAATATTATTCCTTAATTATTTTCACATAGCATCCTTCTCAATCCAGAGAAATATAGCAACATAGAAAGAGATGAGTTAGGGAACTATCCCTTCAAATTCCTCTACATAGCATGGATTTTTATAACAAAGTTGATCTACTCCTTAAGCTTACCACCAATCTTGCAATAGAACATCCATTATGATTTTGTCACCCAAGTAGAAACACATGGCTTGTACACATAAACATATGGTTTCTACTTTTGAAAGCGTATAACTCTTCTATAGACAAAAATAAATTTTAGTGTGAGAAAGCCTCCCTCACTCACTTAAATCCATTATTGGCAATGCCAAACTTTTGGTGCTTCATTATTTGTCATAAATTTGTAACTTTCATGCTATCCTAACTACTTCCAAAATTATACATCCTTGCCTTTATCTCGATCTTTTTTTTTCCATGTAATGCATTTCCTTAGGAAACTTGTCAAGCACTTCTCCTCATTTTGAGGATGATACCAAAGGAAAACTACATTTTGTAGAAGCTTGAGGCTTTTTTCAACAATACACTCATTAAAAGATCAACACATTATTTGAAAGAATTGAACATGGGTAGCGAGGATAACACTCCTCCTCTCCATCACCCAAGCTAGACCCAATTGACACCTTTATCTCAAGCTACCTTTAATATTTATCCAATTATGGAATTTACTCATCATTTTCTTAGAAAATACATAACCTCATTCAACTTAGTCTAGTAAGACAATTCCAAACTCAGATCTTATGCCCATACAACCCAATGTTGTAAAAGATCTGATAACACTCTATAGTGTCTCTAAATTCCTTCCTTAGACATTGAGCACTACCAACAAGATTTATTTACTTTAACTCATCCTCTATGAGGCCAATTTAACACGATCTTTGTTCAAGAGTTTATGGTCCCTGTAATCCAATCACAGATGAGTTGTTCAAGTTGCTCCTAGGGTGGTCCTTTCGGGGGATTGATTCTTTGGGACTCTCTAGAGGATTCATAATGGGATTTAATGCAAATTTTATTCTACTAAATTACTTTTCTTTGTAGCCTGCTTTATTTATTGAATTGTGCAGCTAGGAGATGGACTTTTATTTCTCTTTCCTCAATATTTATGGGCCTTATGTTGGTTGTGAAGCCTATTGGAATCATATGTTGGACTCCTATTGTATACAATCTGACTCTTTAATTACATAAGGTGATTTGAACCTTACCACTAGTAGGGATAAAATATTGGTCTCTTGTTCCAGGGAGGATGTTCTCGCTAACTTCGTCCTCAATAAATCTGAATTGGCAAGTTTGGTGGATGCAAAAACCATATTATTTTTGCCCACTTGGTACAATAACCAAAATGCACCATATGGTATTTCTAAAAGAATGGATTGATTTTTAATCCATCATAATATCATTTAGAGTGTTAGAGTGGTATGCTCATGGGTTGGAAAAATAAGGTGCTCTGACTATGTCTCAGTTTATCTTGAAATTGAAAGATCCTTGGGGAAGCCAGGGTCTCCATTTAGATACAACTATGGTTGGGAAGACTTGGAGGAATTCAAGGAATTAGTCAAGGCCAATTAGAACCTATATTCATCATATTCTAATGAGACTACTAGCTCACAATTCATAGCCTCATTACAAGCTCTTAAGCGGGTTTTTGTAGCATGGGATAAGGATAGAAGGAGGGTGTTGAATGTTGATATTTTCCAGATCGAAGTTGAGTTGGAATACATTAATAACAATAAAAGGAAAATACCTTGTAGAGGAGGTTATAACAGAGGTTTTTAGTGTTACAAAATTGGCAAAAATTGTCAAAACATCCTTCGCTAAAACATCTATTTTTTGTAGCAGATGTTTTTACGGAGATTATAACAGAACTTCATTATAACTAAAAAAAATTGGGCGGTTTGTGGTTTTAGAGGATTTTTTTCTAGGCAATGTGCTTCATGGTGTATATGCACTAGTGCGCTCTCAAACTTAAAGCATCGATGCTTACATTTCACCGAAATCACTGGGGAAGTAAACAAATATTGGAGCACCAATGCTCTTCTAAATAATAATGCACTAGTGCTTTAATAATAACAATGCATCGATTGCATCTATGATACCATTCACTGGTGTGTTACAAGACAAACCCGACTGATGCATGAAATTTAGAATGCAACAATGCGGAAGTCTAATACAGAAGCATTGATGCGTTGTTTTAATTAAACACATCGGAAGACCGATTATTATTATTATAATTGTTGTTGTTAAAATAGTATTACTATTGGTTTTGGTTCATTGTATTACACCACCGATGTGCATTTTATTACAACACCAATGTTTTTTAGCATTAAACACACCGATGTTCATTTTCTCTTTTTAAAAACATCGACCTGTGACGGTGCAATTATTGTTATTTTTTAATTCCATTGTTCATAAAAAAATTGACATATATCTTATAATAGTATTCATATAAATTAAATTTTGAGTAGTGCATTTGGATATGATGTTTGGATTAATTTTTTATAACATTAAATTTCACATCTCTTTATTATAATATTTAATCATCCATATATTTAATCAACGATGTAACATTTCACAGTGACATTGGACAACACAATAGAATGAAATAAAATGTATTTTATTATATATGAATAAGAGGCTCTTTGTCATACAAAATGGGGCACTTATTGGTAACCCCTTGTCTTTCAATTGGGACACTATGTCCATCACATCAAACAAAATGTCTGATTTTCACAGACAATTATTTCAAAAAATACAATAGCTTGCATTCATATCCAAATATATTGATCATCATTCTTCACTGGAACTGTTGCCAGTTCTCAAGCTACTTCATTATTTCACTGAATGCTTTGTTGATTTCCTCGATTGTTTTCCTGTTCTTCAAGTTCCATCTACAAAACTAAAAATAAAGTGTAATGAGTGTATCTACATTGGTGATAATAATGAAAATTGAAATAAATAATATACATGAATGTAAATTGAAAAGCGACATACCATAGAGAGAATTGAGTCTTGAATGATACACATTGTTTTAAAACCAAATCTCATGCCTTATGTCAACAAATATTCTATTGACACATTTACATACTTTGTTTCCTACAAGTTTTATACCCCATAATAAATCATAAATTTAATATAAATAATTTTTTTGTTACATTAGTAATAAAATGAGAGAATTAAAACAACATAGATACTTACAAATTCCATAATTAATTTTTTATATGCCAACATATACTCACAACCCATACTTAACCCAATGTTAATAAATTCTTTCAATGACTCTTCTTTGTATCTTAGCACCTGTTGTAAAACAACTTAAAGCATACAAAAATGAAAACTTAAGTTGTTATAATGAAATAGCAATTACTCACAAACTTTGTTATCAACCCTTTTTTCCTTGTCATCCTTTTTTATGTGTTGAATGGGTTCCATTTTGTTTTCTTTTCTGTAAGAAAATATTTGAAAAATAACATTTAATGCTAAATTATGTATTTATATGTACCTAATAAAAAAATTCAATGATTCTATACATTTGAAGCACATTGTTGTTGAGATGGCTCCTCATGCGATGCAATTATGTCAAATTTTTTGATCATCTCCTTGTACACTTTTTTGGACATTCCTATAGGAATATTTTGGATATCATCTCGTTGATCCTTTGAGATTTTCATAATCTTCCTAAAAATGTAGCATGACAATACATGATTTTTATATTGATATATGAAAACTAAATATAACAAAATTGATATTGATAAATGAATGTTTTGTAGTAATATATACATATTCTAGAAAAACATTTTTAGAAATATTACTTTTTGAATTATTCTTTTATGTTGTTGTATGTTTTTTTTATTGCAAGTTTCACAGGGTTCATTGACTATTGCTCTGGAAACACTTCCTGTAGTTTATATATAACCCTGTTCTTGGAATCATTGGATTGATTTCTATATTGTAAGTGAAAAGTATGTCTAAACGTTTGTTCCACTATATTCCTCATATATTTGTAAAAGTTCCCCATCCCCTTTCATTAACCTCCAACACCACTCCAGATGAGCGAAGGACCAATTCATCTTCATTTACATCTTCTATAATTTTTATTTTCTTAAGACGACATTATGTTCCTTCGTTGTTGGTCCCTCTAGAACATTAAACATATGTGAATTAATAGATTTTTTGGAACATGCTATCTAATATTATTAATTATATTATAAATGAAAATTAAAAAAAGAACTCATATTGAATGGTGTTTTTCATTCCCCTGATTCATCCTTTTGCAATTTTTTCATCAAGATTTTTCACTCTTCTGCAATTAGATCACAAGAAATCTTATCGAGCTTCCTCATTTTGTGGCTTTGCATGACACACACTAACCAATACATATTAGTTAAACTTACATATAGTTCAAGGGTAAAATCATGAATCTAGGTGTCTATTTTACCTGCTTTTTTGAGAAAATAAAATATATTTTCACAAGCTTTCCAACTTCTGGTAAACAAAAAGTATTTTTTATTTATTTAGAATTTCACTTTATAGTAAAAACAAAACTTGTCATGATTTTTTTTTATCTTTCTATTGATTATTTTTTGAAATTTTTTTATTGACATTTGATATGTCATTTTAGTGATTGTTTGACAATATGTTCCTTAAAAATGAAGGCACTGATAATGAGTTATGTTTTTTGACACCAATTTACTCATTATTAAACTTTTTATTATGAAAAATGAAATATGCTGCAACAATCTAAATAGACTTTATTAAAGTATGACTATAGTTTTGAATACAATAGATGGATATTATAATTACTACATTTTTTTGAATTTGACCATTCTGAAAAAGTTGCAGATTTTAAACACATTTATATTGACACCATTGATCTGTCTTAATTTTTATTTAAATGTAAAATATAAAAGTACCCTTTTTAAGAGTACAGTGAAAGGTTCCATAATATAAATTTTCCATACACAACTACATTTGAACCCAAAATCTGATTGCTAATTTGTCTTAAATTCGATAGTTACATGTCCAAAATTCGACAGTTACGCGTCTAAAATTCGATGGAAATTGTTTTGTTTAAGAATCAATGGGACGTGGTTGGTTAGTCGACACATAATAACAATTGTCGGTTATTTGAATTCCTCTTACGTCAGATCATTCTTCCCCATAGGGGTCGGATATCTGACTTCATAAGGGAGTCGAACCTATGGTCTGGCTGTCAGATACAAACTTCATGGAGTGGGACCATCATGTCCCTTGGGAAGTCATATATCTGACTCCATAGGGCGTTAGACCTATGGCATTGTCGTCAGACACATAGTTCATGGGGTCGGATATCTGACAACACTATATTGATTTAAAAAAAAATTAAAACAAATTTGGACTCCCCACATATTTCTATCAGGTCTCCTATCATCATTTGCACCATTCACTCTATAATTACCCCGATATGTAACTACATTACTAATACTTGGACGATGTAAATATGAGGAAAATATATGAAAATGAAGGACACACAAATGATAAAAAAAGATGGAAGGAAAATAGTTCCTATCAATCATAAGCTAATGGAGTCATAAGGCATTGGATAAATAAGAGAGTGTGTCACAAACAACTACTTTGAAGAAGGTCATATGATAGAAGATGATTTTTTACCATATTCTAAAAATTAGTAAATAAAATAACTATTAATTTGATACATTCATATTTAATCTATGCACTTAAGGTAGAAAGGTCATAATTTGATACATTTAAACCTTAAGTATTTTCTTGAAATAAAGGTGTTGTTTCATCGATGTAACGTGATTCCAAATATGCAACTTAGTTGATAGAAAAAGGAGGACACATGCACAAATAAAACAACAACTATAGCAAAAGGGAGAGCCTCCTCAAATTGATTTACTCCTAGATGAATAAATTTATTACTAAACTTTTATAAAATAATGAAAACAACAAAAATCTACAACAACATGAATAACAAATTGAAAGGCATAAATAAACCATGCATCAAAGTGGATCAATACCTCAATCTTCCATTGATATTCAAGAACATTTTTTCAAAGGAGTTCCATCAAGCTTCAATTCCTAAGCTTGATACTTCATCACTTCTCAAACTCCTAAATCTCTAAGTGCCAAATCCTTCATGAAAATGAGAGAATATCCTCTTTATATAGAGGGAAATTCATCTTTGTTACAATAAAACACAATATTTTCTAACTAACTCCATGACAATTCAAATAATAATAAAATAATGTAGTAGTTAAGAAACATTCTATAAAAATAACACATGAAGGTGAGGTGCCTCCTATAAATGAGTGGTTGACCATGTCAAGTGCTCCATCAAATAATAAAATAATGCCTCAATAGTGCACCCCCGAATATGCTTGCATACAAATACAATAAAATATTCTTAACATGGAGAGTGCTCCATATCCCAAAATAGCAAGTGGTCCACAAGATGCATGATCAAGTGTGCAAGACACTGACTAGATGAATTCTCTAGAATAAAGGCTTGGTCAAGTCTCCAACAAGGAGAAGTGAGACTCCTCCAACCAAAGTCCTACATCAAATGATATGCTTCCATGAATATAAAGGGCTCCATAAAGGTGAATCCCCCCAAGTCGGTTCAATAGCTCCAAGGAGCCAACATCAAATTTCCATCAATGTGATGAAGATCACAAAGTGGAACCTTTTACAATATGAGGTGTAACATATTATGAGGTTGTCAATTTTTAAATTTACAAATTTCGAATTTTAAATTTTGAACATGTAAAAAAATATAAAAGGAAAGTCAGAAGCTATGAATATCTTGAAGCCTTTGCAATGTCAAATTCTATATATAAACTTCCCCGTTGATTTGAATTTATGCACACTCCAAATTATCTACAAAATTTACGACAAAATCGACAATAAAGTTCTCATGGAACAAACTATTCATCACCATGTACCTAGGAGCTTCTATCTTCTAGTTCAATTGAAACTTTCTACCATCATATCTATGTGGTGAAGCAATGCTCATGTGTAACCATTTTGTGAGATCGCTTTGGTAAAATTATTGAACCCTAGTCCCATCATACTAAATTTAGGATTGAGGAGGCATTATAATAGGTGGATGAGGACCACTATAGTCATATAAAGATAAAATGGCATGAGTAATGCAATACAGAGAAAATATTGAATATAAATATCATGCAAGTGAGAAATATTGGATTGATGAAATATGAAATACATTTACTATGCATGTCATTACTTCCAACCTATGCAATTCAATGAATGACTCACTACATGATTACTTGCATAGTTGGAAACACATTGGAAATTTGATATATATATATATATATATATATATATTAGTTATATATAGTTATAATAATATTTAACTATTATTATTTATATATATGTTTTATAATATCCATTCTTGGATAAAACAAATTTTATGCTAAAATTTAAAAGTGTACATTTAGCAGAGAAGAAGTTGAATATGTAGGTCACATAATTCCAAAGGAGAGAATCAAAGCTGATCCAAATTGAGTCAATGCAATCACATGGTGGATAAAATTAAAAAATATCTCTAAAGAGTATTTTTGGGCTTACTGGAATATTATTAAAGGTTTGTAAAAAAGTATGCCCACCTAGTAGAATTGATTTGGAACATGTTAAAGAAAAACTCCTTTTAAATGGACAAGCACAAAAATGGACAAGGAGGTGACGTGTCTAAAAGAGGTGTTCTGTGTGATTTGGTGCAAGGGTGTATTAAATGTACTTAGTCAATAGGTTGGAATTGTTGGTTCATATAGAAAATAAAAAGTACAAAATATGTGAGTTAGAAAAGTTAAATCAATTACATCCTTTAACATGCAACCAACGAAATTTTAAAGAGAAGGGAAAACAAAACCTTTGAATAATATTCTCAGTCAACTGCCAATTGATGTAGATCTAGTGAAGGTGGATTCAAGTAAAGGAATCATATTTTGTGAACCTGCACACAAAGATAACCAAACAACCAACACCACTAAGCAAATCCAGGTTGGAAGTTTACATGGAAGCAACATGGTAGTTGTGATATTGAAAAATTTATCATGTTGATGTCGTATAGGAACCTTGTGAAAGTATTAAAGGATTATGCACACAATCTGCATGGCCCATGAATTGATGTACCACAGAGTCATATATTTGGCCATTTGAACGATTTGACTTAGATAACTTAGGACTTTCTCATTATTTTATGATTCATGTGGTTCATTATGTTTGTATAAGATTATTAGTGATGTCTTTGGTGTAAACACCTTCATTTGTGAAAGTGGACGAAAACAGTGGAACAAAAATGATTCTAAATTGTTGATAGGGAATATGAAAACAAATGGGGGTCTCTACCAAGGGTGCATCTCCTTGGATGGGGTGAATGATGGAGGCTTGATTGCATATGGATATTTAACATGGAAATGTGGTGAACCAATGGTTCATCATCCTGAGTCCAAAGGAGGAAATAAACCAAAGTGTAAGTGCTTGAGATTCCATTGGGAAAATGTTTACAACTATTAAGAGAAAGGTATGAGGCTCATTATGAAACCATAGACTACAAGGACCCCCACTTTTGTGGGGAACAATGACATGGGTGCCAACATGAAAAACATGTTAAACTAGGAAAACCCATGTAAAGAGGTGCATTACCATTCAATTAGGGAGAAAAAGGGAGCTTATAGGGGTAAATCCACTCACCAAAACATGATTGAAATTGAAAAATATTCAAAGGATGACAATAGGTATGTTGGATCATATAATTTTGATTTCACATGTGCTAGGTTAGTGCATTTCTCTTGATCTACAATTTTGTCTATCCAAATTTCAATTTTGATGGATTTTGGGCCTATAAAACTACATGTTGGGGGTCCTAATGAACCACATAGGTATTAAAGAAATAATTGTGCATACATGCATGAAAACAACTTCAACAATTATGAAGTATCTTCAACAATGTTGACAAGTTTTGTTATTTTGATGTTTATAGGTTTTATTGCTTATAAGTGGTGAGAGCAGGAGCATGAGGTTTTATGGTAGTTAGTTGCTAGTGATGTAGATGAGGTACATAATTTATTTTGTTGATGCAAACTCCTAAATTTATTTTAGATTCACACTAACCTTAGATTCTAGAACACATCATAGGGATGTGGAATATTGACAACTATTTTGATGTTGAAGGGTAGTGTTTGGAGATACAAATACAAGACATCTATTTTATGGTTGAGTTGTTGGTACGGGGAGAGGTAGTATACCCAAAGATGACTCTTTAGGGGAAAGGGGAATTAAATATTGTGATGAACCAAGTATAAAGGTGGAGGGATAGTGCCTGACTAAGAGGATTGAGTTAGTGGGTGGATGATTCATTATGCTTTGTATTTTGAGGATGGCTAGGGGAGGTCGCTTGTGACTCATTGAGTAGTAGGAGAATTTATAACACTAATGGAGAGATTCATGGATGGGAATATTTTTGTAAATGATGATTTGTAAAAGTTGAGTTGCATAAATTTGCATAAAGTTGCATAGTTGCATAAAGTTGCATAAGTTTCATAGTTGCACATAGTTTCATAAAGTTGCATAAGTTGCATAAAGTTTCATAGTTGCATGTTGCATGACTGACATGCATTTCATGCATGAATGTCATGTGCATGTTGAATTAGTTCACATGCATTGTTAATTCAAGGGTGAGTTGTAACTGAAGTCTCAAGTCAATTAGGTTGAACGTAAAATTCCCATGAGATAGAAACAAACAATATTCCTGATATTGAAAATGACGTAAATGTATTGATCTAGTGCATTGGCACGTGTAACACTATCCACCATGAAGAAATTTGAATTTCCATGTAAAAGAGTCAAGTTGAATGAGTTGTTAAACTCAAGTTGTAAAAGGTCAAGTTGTAAAAGTCGAGCTACATTAAGTTGCATAGTTGCACATAGTTGCATATAGTTGCATAAAGTCAAGTTTTAAAAGATTAGGGGAAATGGGCCTTAAATATTGTGATGGACAAATTCTAAAGGTTAGGGACACAGAAGGTGGAGGGATAGTGCCTCACTAAGAGGATTGAGTTGGTGGGTGGATGATGCATTATGCTTTGTATTTTGAGGATGGCTAGGGGGGTCGCTTGTGACTCATTGAGTAGTAGGAGAATTTCTAACACTAATGGAGAGATTTGTGGATGGACATGTTTTTGTAAATGTCGAGTTGCATAAAGTTGCATAAAGTTTCATAAGTTGCATAGTTGCATAAGTTGCATAAAGTTGCATAAAGTTTCATAAGTTGCATAGTTGCACATAGTTGCATAAAGTTGAATAGTTGCATAAAGTTGCATAAGTTGCATAGTTGCATAAATTTGCATAGTTTCATGTTTCATGCGTGAAATGCATTGCATACATGCATGTTGAGTTAGTTCACATGCATTGTCAATTGAAGGGTGAGTTGTAACTGAAGTCACAATTCAAGTCTCAAGAAAAAGTTAGGTTGAACGTAAAATTCCTATGAGCTAGAAACAAAAAATCTTCCTGATATTGCAAATGATGTAAATGTATTCATCTAGTGTGTTGGCATGTGTTACACTATCCACCATAAAGAAATTCAAATTTCCATGTAGAAGAGTCAAGTTGAATGAGTTGTTAAACTCAAGTTGTAAAATTCGAGTTGCATAAGTTTCATACGTTGCATAAAGTTGCATAAGTTGCATAGTTTCACATAGTTGCATAGTTTCACATAGTTGCATATAGTTGTATAAAGTTAGTTCGCATGCATGTCCTCCTAGTTAGTTGCTAGTGATGTAGATGAGGCACATAATTTTTTTTGTTGATGCAAAATCCTAAATTTATTTTAGATCCCATAGATTCACACTAACCTTAGATTCTAGAACACACCATAGGGATGTGGAATATTGACTGTTGGTTGTGGAACCTGATTATCTTC
>ML807124.1:49177-66093 GCA_009831015.1 Picea engelmannii
CTGTAGGTTGTATCCCTTCATTTTGTTGGATAATAATAAAGAAAGGACCTGAAAATTTCTCTGGTGGACGTAGCCCACAATGGGTGAACCACGTAAATTTGCATCTCTCTTGTATTGTGTATCTTCTATGTTTTATTTCCGCATTTTTTTTATTTTATTGCTCCGCGGTCCTGTTTTTCTAACATTGACAACTATTTTGATGTTGAAGGGTAGTGGTTGGACATAAAAATACAACACATCTAGTTGCATAGTTGCATAGTTGCATAGAGTTGCATAAGTTTCATTGTTGCATGTTGCATGCATGCATGTCATGTGCATGTTGATTTAGTTCACATGCATTGTCAAGTCAAGGGTGAGTTGTAACTGAAGTCTCAAGTCAAGTCTCAAGAAAAAGTTAGGTTGAAAGTAAAATTCCTATGAGCTAGAAACAAACAATCTTCCTGATATTGAAAATGATGTAAATGTATTGATCTAGTGCATTGGCACATGTAACACTATCCACCATGAAGAAATTCGAATTTCCATGTAGAAGATTCAAGTTGAATGAATTGTTAAAATGAAGTTGTAAAAGTCGAGTTGCATAAAGTTGCATAAGTTTCATAGTTGCACATAGTTGCATATAGTTGCATAAAGTTAGTTCGCATGCATGTCCTCGTAGTTAGTTTCTAGTGATGTAGATGAGGCACATGATTTGTTTTGTTGATGCAAACTCCTAAATTTATTTTAGATCCCATAGATTCACACTAACCTTAGATTCTAGAACACATCATAGGGATGTGGAATATTGGAAACTATTTTGATGTTGAAGGGTAGTGTTTGGAGATAAAAATACAAGACATCTATTTTATGGTTGGGTTGTTGGTATTGAGAGAGGTAGTATACCCGAAGATTACTATTTAGGGGAAAGGGGCCTTAAATTTTGTGATGGACCAAGTCTAAAGGTCATGGACATAGAAGGTGGAGGGATAGTGATTGACTAAGAGGATTGAATTTGTGCTTGGATGATGCATTATGCTTTGTATTTTGAGGATGGCTAGGGGGGCATCACTTGTGACTGATTGAGTTGTAGGATAATTTATAACACTAATGGAGAGATTCATGTATCAGAATAATTTTTTAAATGTCGATTTGTAAAATTCGAGTTGCATAAAGTTGCATAAGTTGCATAGATGCATAAAGTTGCATAAGTTTCATAGTTGCACAAAGTTGCATAGTTGCATATGTTGCATAGTTGCATAAAGTTGCATAGTTGCATTTTTCATGCATGACATGCATGTCATGTGCATGTTGAGTTAGTTCACATGCATTGTCAAGTCAAGGGCGAGTTGTAACTGAAGTCTCAAGTCAAGTCTCAAGCAACAGTTAGGTTGAATGTAAAATTCCTATGAGCTAGAAACAAACAATCTTCTTGATATTGCAAATGATGTAAATGTATTGATCTAATGAGTTGGCACGTGTAACACTACCCACCATGAAGAAATTTGGATTTCCATGTAGAAGAGTCAAGTTGAATGAGTTGTTAAACTCAAGTTGTAAAAGGTCAAGTTGTAAAAGTCAAGTTGCATAAATTTGCATAAAGTCGCATAAGTTGCATAAAGTTGCATAAGTTGCATAGTTACACATAGTTGCATATAGTTGCATAAAGTTAGTTCACATGCATGCTCTCCTATTTAGTTTCTAGTGATGTTGATGAGGCACAATTTTTTTTTTTGTTGATGCAAAATCCTAAATTTATTTTAGATCCCATAGATTCACACTAACCTTAGATTCTAGAACACATCATAGGGATTTGGAATATTGACAATTATTTTGATGTTGAAGGGTAGTGTTTGGAGATAAAAATAAAATAAAACTATTTTATGGTTGGGTTGTTTGTATGGGGAGAGGTATTATACCCGAAGATTAATTTTTAGGGGCAAGGGGCCTTAAATATTGTAATGGACCAAGTCTAAAGGTTAGGGACATAGAAGGTGGAGGGATAGTGCATGACTAAGAGAATTGAGTTGGTGGGTGGATGATGCATTATTCTTTGTATTTTGAGGATGGATGGGGGGGGTCTCTTGTGACTTATTGAGTAGTAGGATAATTTCTAACACTAATGGAGATATTCATGGATGGACATATTTTTGTAAATGTCGAGTTGTAAAAGTCGAGTTGCATAAAGTTGCATAAGTTGCATAGTTGCACATAGTTGCATAAAGTTGCATAAAATTGCATAGTTGCATAAAGTTGCATAGTTGCATAGTTTCATGTTGCATGCATGCATGTCATATGCATGTTGAGTTAGTTCACATAATTTGTCAAGTCAAGGGCGAGTTGTCTCTGAAGTCTCAAGTCAAGTCTCAAGAAAAAGTTAGGTTGAGCGTCAAATTTCTATGAGCTAGAAACAAAAAATATTCCTGATATTGAAAATGATGTAAATGTATTGATCTAGTGTGTTGGCACATGTAACACTATCCAACATGAATAAATTTGAATTTCGAGTCAAGTTGAATGAGTTGTTAAAATAAAGTTGTAAAAGGTCAAGTTTTAAAAGTCGAGTTGCATAAAGTTGCATATGTTGCATAGTTGCACATAGTTGCATAAAGTGGCATATCATAGTAATGTCATCAAGTTTGAAGGTTAACATACATCGAATTAAAATATATATTTGGTAATAATGGATTTCCAGGAGGATTAGATGTAGATGGTTGATTGGGATGAGGTTTCGTTGAATATGTTGTTACCAACCCTTGCAATGGAAAGGGATTTTGCAACACCATGGGTTGATAAATAGGGGGTGGAGTAGGTTCAATACTCATTGGACCCTATGAGGCATTGGAAAAATAATGCTTAGTTTCTTCTTCCAACATAAAACTTACCATAGGTAATAACAAGTAATGATGAGTGAAATGTCCATAGACCCCATACAATGAACAATGGTGGTTTTTCCGACAATTAAGGATTCTTACCTTACTTGGGAGAATGATTTGGAACCTAATTTTGGTTTGTTGGATTAGGATTTCCTGCATAATTAGAAACTGGATTGGGATGGTTTTTCACATTAGGAGGGTTGGGTGCATTTTACTGAGCATCAACCTACTTTTGTGGGGGAGGAACTTGTTGAACATGATTCATGCGGGGTTGAGGAATTTAGACCTATGGTGATGGGGGACCAGGGAATCGGTAATAAGGGTTATGGTTTGGAGCCATAGAGGAAGATGATGTGATACTACATACAATGCCACTACAAGAAGGACCACGAGCATGAATTGTGTAGGAGGAATTGAGTGAAATATACTAGTTTCAACATGTGAAAATGAGTGTGAATGATGAAATGGGTTGTTGGGAATTATAGGTTTCCCATATGGAGGTAGAAAAAACATAGGATGTTCTCCACCATAATGGTTCGTGACCTACTAGTACCAATAGAGAAATTCATTTTTCCATAAGGATTGGAAGTAGAGGTGACTAAACCTATAAGCCCATCCATGACATTGGATGCCCTAGGATA
The DNA here is from genome assembly GCA_009831015.1 of Picea engelmannii. NCBI lineage: Eukaryota > Viridiplantae > Streptophyta > Pinopsida > Pinales > Pinaceae > Picea > Picea engelmannii. Next base: position 52,671 of record ML807124.1, read on the forward strand.
ATAATGGCAGGTTGAATTAGAATGAGTGGTGTCAAGGAGTATAGTGTATATATAACCCAATTAGGAATAGGTAAGGTCTAATTATGAAGCCTTGAAAATTGATTATTCCTCAATTTGGGACATAGTTGATGCAACATCCTTATCTATAATGGAGATGAGTCATTTCAAGAACCAATTGAGGAAATGGAATCATCTGGCTTAATTTTACATAAGCTAGGTCATCTATATCAATCTTGGATGTGATCTATGATATGGGTAGTGGTAATTTTACAACATGAAAGAAGAAATTTGACTCCCTTTTCATACCTAATGGGAAATTTAAAGAAGGCTAAAAATGTTGTTTCTAGGGATGAAAAGTTAGGATGGGACCCAATTGATTGATCAATATACCACTTTGCAACAAACCTAGTGAGGGAGCATTGAAAAAACTATAATCTAACATAATCATCAATGATATTGTTTGAAGAACAACATAAGTGAAAGGACATTATGTGATTTGAAGGATCTTCTCTGGAAGACCCTTCAAATTTCAAGATATCTAAAAGAAACTTAGTAGGCATGGGGGGTCAAGTGGGATTATGCAAGATGGGATCATTTGTAAGATTAGTAAAATCCTATAGGTTAACAATATCCATGTATGGGATGTTAGACATGCAATTCATATTGGCATTTTTGTTATCATATTTATTGGAATTATGTGGATTATTCCTTACCATGTTGGATGAAGGCTTAATCGGTTGGGTAGATACACAAGAGATAGATGAGGATGAACTAGGTAAGGATGGAATTGAATTAGTCGAGCTAAAATAAACTACATATGATAAATGAAGTAAATAACTACAATGCACATGGAAAGTAAATAACTAAAACAACATATAAAAAGACAGATTCATGAGTATTAATTATGTACATTTTTGTTCAATTGATGCAACCTCTCCACATAGGCTAGTGATCAATTTCAATTCCTAGTGTGAAGTCTTGTAGAAATCAAAAAACCATGAAATGTTAAATTTATGATAAAGAATTTAAGAAATATACTTGCATTTCAAAATTTACACGAATATATAATACATAAGAATAAAGAGCATTACCTTATTCAACTTCTCTTTGTTTCTAGAATAGTTTAATATTATCTACTGAATAGGGCCAACCACGTGAAGGTGGAAGCTCATATGTCCCCCCCCCTCACATCACTCTCAATTCCCCATACCCAATGCATGTACTTGAAAATAAATGAATTTATGTGAAAATATGTGTTTTTCATCATAAAGAAACATTCAAAATCCATTCATTAAGTACTTATAACATTAATTCATTAATTAATTCATTCATTCATTCGTAGGAAACAAATATTTCATGACATTAGTTTGTATTATCAAAAATAATTTCATAATGTTATCACATTCACTTCTTTTTTGTCTTTTTTCTTTTCAAAAATTCAGAAATCAACTGATCATCTTCTACAACATATTTATTAGTTCTTTTGGTCACCTCTGCATCTTGTCTTATTGTTTTTTGGGTCATGTACTCACGACGTGGATACTGCTATAAGGTGCTAGGATCTACTGCAATAATGAAGAAATGTTAAATTGATATGTTTTGTTTATATCATTACAAGTATTTCATTAATGAAAACAACATTAGAGTGGTGCTCTTTACTTGATAGGGTCACATCATGTACTTCATATCCTTGTATAGATGCATCATCATATTGTACAGTATGACCCTCTACGTGATCTGGAATTGAAACATCAAAGATTAAAATTAATACACTATTTGCAATTAAATATTTTCAACTATAATTCATACTAAGTTTTTTGTAGCACATGAATACATCCATTACCAAGATGCACAACATGACCTTCATTGGTAGGTGGTTCTCCATCCTAGACATTATGTATATTGTGGCTTTCCTACTTAAAACAAAGAGGCTCAATATTTTATGGCCAAAATTAATAATTAATAGACTGCACAAGTAATCAATCCTAAATAAACCTTGTTTATTTTTTTTACTTGCGCACAGTGTGGATCATTGGAATATTGTGTTGGCCCAACGCCTGAGATTTTTTGATGTTCAACAAAAGCTGCAAAGTCATGTTGGAAGCCAAGCCCCAAGTCATCCTTCGTTGGCACTTCGTTGAACCGATCGACTTGCAATTTTGCATAAGATCATAAATTTATATTTAGTGGTAAAATAAAAACAAATTTATATGCAATTTATTATTTGGATACAATATTTGAGTTATTGATACTTACAGTTCATGCCACCAGATTGAAATAACCACCAGGCCCAAGCTTGTGCTAGCCATGCTTTTCTAGCTTGGCCTTTGTTGTCTTTGATGTGCCCGGAAGCCTATGGAAAGTTTGAAATATGTTAGATGTTGAAAATTTCATGTAAAAATAAATATTAATAAACATATAATTACATTGTTCAATGTATTGCATACCTTCTTGTGCCTGGTGGTAGATTTCCCTGTTTTCTTAAATCCCTCTCCCTTCCATCATCCAACAGGTATTTCCACTCCCTTACTGAAATCATTGGAGGGAGCTCATACCTAGGGTTCATTTATAGATGAAACCTATATTGGTCCCTCACAATCTTCATATGTTGGCCGAATTTCTTCAGGACCTCCGCTCGGTTGAAGGTCTCAACATCAAATAACCCAATCAAGTGTTTAATGAGCTCATATTAAATATTTTTCCTTTCTTTATCTGACCCTATGCGGATGGTGGGCCCAAAGATATTTGGTGAACAATCATTTAGATGTTTAAAAAAAACATCATTTCCTTCAAAACAATAATATCATTATCAATTTAAAAAGAATGATCTATGAGTAAATTTCAATCAGATTATATATAATAGTTCATTTTTTTTTTAAATACTTGGGATCTTCTCTATCTTTATGGAAACACGATTTTTTGTCCACCAAAAATGTGATCTGTACTATTCCTATGCTAATAACATGGGAAGATCTAGGAAATGTTGTTTGAGCAATATCAATACTACTCTCTATTGCATCGACCCCCTGACCCCGTTCTGCATGATTTGTAGTGCATTGAGAAATAGAGGGTGCACCCAAAGCTTCCCTTTGGGGTGTCTTGCTATGTGTTACTGACTACTCTGTCAAAAAAAATGGTGTGGGGTCAGATGCTCGCGATGTGAAGACTCATCAGTAGCATTAATAGTAGCAGCAGTTCCCTCACCAGGATTATGTGGACCCAAATACGTCTGTAAAAACAAACCATATTTGATTTCATGACATATACCAGTAGAAAATATAAACCATAAATGAATTTATCTTCTAATTAAATATCCCACAACTTACATTCAACGACTGAGCTCTCATAGTCAAATGATCAATCTTTTCTCTAATCTCCTTCCTTTGCGGCTGAATGAATACCAAACGAAGGATTTCTGCATTTTTTTTATGGACTTCTTTAACATATGAAAGGGGTAAAGCGATGATTTGATTTCATAATCACACATTATCTCATCCACATTCATTTCTATGGATTTCTCTGCTAATGGATACGTAGCCTGGGACAGAAATATAGAAAACATTAATATTGAAATGAAACCAATAGACTCATCATAAAAATGTAATAATACAACATATTTATTTTGTACAATTACTATGGGTTATATCGGCTGGGTTGAGGATGGTGTTCTCTGACCTATCGGGGACTTTCCCCGATCAGGTGCAACCTGCAAAAAAAATATTAAAAACATTAATATCGAAATGAAACCAATAGACTCATAAAAAAATTGTAATAATACAACATATTCAATTTGTATAATTACTATGGGTTATATTGGAGGTGAAGATGATATTTTCCTCTGATCTGTATTCAGGGACTTTCCCTGCTCAAGCACAACCTACAACAAAAATATTAAAAACATTGATATCGAAATGAAACCAATAGACTTTTGAAAAAACATAATTAAAAAACACATTCCTTATATTTAATTTGTACAATTTACAATGGGGTATACCTGTTTCCCCGATGATGTCCTCATCTCATCCATTGGGGACTTGCCTTGATCAACAACCCACAACAAAAATATTGAAACCATTAATATAGAAATGAAACCAATAGACTATTGAAAAAACATAATTAAAAATTTGTATACCTACTGCCTAGAGGATGGTGTCATCTAATGAAACATATTCCTTATATTGCTTATATCAAAATGAAACATTAACAAAAAAAATAACTAACAAAAACATAAGTTATTATATTCATTAATTACAGGTTTGGTGAAATGTTATATATACCAATCCCATAGTAACAATGTTTGTATCTATTCGATTAAAATTGTAATTGATCAACAATTCTTCCCCTGCAACTATTGATTTTATGGCATGCGTGAAAACACGATTTCCTTCACGCCCGTCACATACGTAATTGTGTTGTTTATTTGTAGACCTAGGTTGTGTACTATTTATAAAAATTGGAATATTCCATGATTCTTTTGGCCTTTCGTCAATCTACATACTCAATCCATTATTTTGATTATTATCTTTTAGTTGTAAACAATTTGTAGACACTCTGTATATGCACATACTATGTGTATATTGGACCAACCACATCTAATCTTTGTAATTGTAGCAAGGTCAAGTTGAGGGGTTTGAGATCCCTATGACTCAACAATAGGAACCAAACCCACTTAAGAGGGCCAATTAGACTCGTAAGCGTTTGATGAGTGGTAAGGTTCTCCAGATTTGTGATCTAGATGGAATTATCGATGTGCTTTAATTGTGACTAATAGATATGTATTTCTATGAAACCTTTCCTCAGGCTATATAGTTCTCTTTTTTATTCTTTTCTGGTAATTGTGAAAATGAAAGGTGAAGCTTAAACTAAATGACAGAGGGAAGTTAAGTTATATTGAAGAAAACTAGGTTTTGGGATAACCTTTATACCTTGGCATGCAGACAATGAAGATATAAACTATTTCAAACTAACAATAATACCATTTTGACTTGTGGCCATTCAACATCATCTAAGATAATGGTTACAGAAACAAAATATACATGTGACAAGAAATTAGTGCAGGAAAAGTAATTTTCAATGCTCTACTATCAATCACATGTTAACACAATAGATTTCTATTCATCAATTAGAATAAAAGAATTGTCACAACATTATAAGATAACTTAAATAATATATACAACAACTCTTACTCAATAAAACAAAAAATATTGAATTCGATGACAAAGATAATCCCCTTCGGTACAATCACATTCATGCCTTAGATGAAAGAAGTGCCTTTAGTTCTAAACAAAAATTCTCAATTAAAATAACTTGCACAAAAATAATTCTCTTACAATATTCCAGAAAAATTATTTCTCTAAAAAACCATCAACCCTTAACACAAGGTCGATTCTCTTATTTATAAAAATAACTAAACTAAAAATAGCTACTAAAGTTGTGTTAAGTCAAGAAAACGACACATGACATAATTTATCTATCAGTTCTCTTTAGATCATCTTGTCATTTTATTGAAGTGGATTGTTCCTTTCTTACTCTGACCACCTGCAGAAGAGATCTTCACATGTATTTACATAAGGGAACCTGTTTTGATCCATCAGAGCAGAGAGGACGTCCTTCATATCAACTTCTCATTCTTTGTATTTGATTAGTTTGAAACTCATGCGTTGTAAGACTTCGATATATTTAATCTGGGGCTCCATGAACTTATTCAATTGGATTAGGATCTTGGTTGATATTTTCCCAACTTTATCACACTCTTCCCATCTTTCCTGCATCTTCTGCTGGTGTTCCTGGACCATGTGTACCCAGTATTCAGTTTCCTTCATATTCGGGCGATGCTGATGTCCATCAACACTCGAATGCCATGTTCTTTTGTATCTTGTCCCTTATGTACTTTGTTGATGTAGTCGATCTGTTCCAAGGCTTGATGTGCCTTATCATACCACTTCTACATGTATTTTCAGGTTGCTATCCCCATAAGGGTATCTTCTTGGAAATCATCTATGCTGCGAGCAATGAAGAGGTCTCTCTCCCTTGTGAATTATGCATACATTTCTTGTAATTCACTCTTCAAAAGTACCACCGCCTATGTTGAATTTTGGTAATACTCGGCTTGATGTCATAGGTGGTGCAACTCTTTCTTCATGGCAGCTACCTGCCTTTCATCCTTTTTTTACCTATCTAATGTGGCATCGGTTATGGCCATCCCTGCTCTGATTAGCTCAGTCATCTTGGCACTTTTTGTGTCAAATAGTGTCTCTTTTGTGGTTATGAACAGGCTGCTATCAAGCGTAAGATTCCTTTTCCCGACTGTTCTTTTCATTACGACCTTCCTTTTCCTATCATAAGCGATGGCATGTATACCAATGAATTCGTCTATAGGTTCAGGAATATGTTGATCTTCCCATGATAGATTATGAGGCTCCCTGTCGTAAAGAGGTGTTCCATGTTGATTTCTCTATCCCTTCCAAGGGTAGGCACCTGACCTCCCTCTTCCTCAGTCAACAACTTCTGCGATAACAATGGTGCCAATGTTTTTTCTGTTTCAAGGCTTGTTCCGCTCAACTCCTTAGCAGGGGAGATTAATTTTTCGTCTTGGTGACTCGACCCTCTATTGGTCCTTGTGGTTGATGAAGTCTTTTCCTTTGATGGAGAAGTGGGAAAAGGATCGATATTTGTTGAGAGTTAGGCCATTGGGATGTTGATTTTTGACTGCCCCATTCCTTCTTCTTGTTCACCTGCATCCATATCATTCATAAAGATTTCATCAGGAGGCTGTGTTTCTCCTGACGGTTGTGTTTCTAGTTGATTGAGAAAAACTATGTTGAGAGTGGTCCTAGCTCCTAGGCTACCTTCTTGGGGTTTTGGGACCAAATCATCGAAGGCTGGAGCATATGTTTCCATTGGTTCTTCCTCCCGTGTGATTGGTACCAGGCTTATTTGTGAATATTTAGAGCCTTCCTCATCTTCATATATGGTAATTAAATATATGAGGATAATAGGCATATCTGTCCCACTTGATTCTCTTACTGTGTTGATTTGTAGTAATCACCGACAATCCTGCCTGTGGTGACATAGGGCTAGTGTTTTCTTGGTCAAAAATCTCTTCTGGTGGAACTGTTTTTGAGCCATTTAGTTCTTCCTCATGACCATTTGTATTGGTTGAAGAAATTCTAAAGGGTCCTATCAAAGGGTTAAGTGGGGGATCTTCCCCTAATCATTGCATAACTCTATCAACCTCTTCCAGTAACAATATCCCCCTTTTTCGAGCCTCTCCTGCTTCTTCTGGTCTATTTTTTTCTCTTACTCTAATGGCTTCTTGAGATGTGTGATATATTGTCTCCACTTGTTCATCCATGGTCATTGCTTTGAATTTGGTCATACTAGGGTTAGCCCTTCTATGGAGAACTTCCTCCCAATCTTGGGTGCCCTCGGTAAAGATTTCATCTTTGAAACTATCATGAGCATATGGCCAATATGAGGATACCTGCGACGCATGTTGGGGTACCAAGAATTTTGGATCATTCTTGTGAAAACTGCCTATGGGGATCCGTTACACAAGCTAACGTAATCCTTCTTGTTTTGCATGCGCAATGTCTTTAACCATATAAAAAACGATATGAAAACTATAGGGTATGAAAGCCCTCTTTTTATCCTTCACCAGAGAAGCATTATAGACTTGTAGAATGGTCTGGTAACAAATCTCTCCCAATATGAGATGATCTGGGACATTAACGGGGAGTAGGTGTGGTGCACTAGTAGCCCCAAACATTCTGATCTAAGTTATTGTTTCTTTGAAATACTAGTGGACAAATTTGGATATCATCTTTTTGGCTACCGATGAAAGCCTTGGGCATTCTTTTCTAAATATAATAAATTGCACTCTGGCTATAAAATCATTACATATCATGGCGTAAAACATTTTGTACCTATTCTCCCACAAAATGTTGAAATAAACATGGACAGGTAACTCAACAATATTCTAGCTTAAATTCATACATGTGAAAATGTTTCTCACACAAATTATGTCCAATAGGTAGGATTACATGTACAAAACCGATGTTTCTCCCTATTTTGGTGTCTGATCCTGTAGGATGTTGATACTCATCTATTTGGAATTGATGTCTCCCTAATTGAAACTGCTCTCGGAGATTGCCACGGTATATGCCAAGGGCATCCATGCCTCTAAACAATTTGTGCAGTCCTTTTCTCCATACAATTGACATATTAAAGCCATTAAATACATATAAGTCTCTCTGAGGTTTACATTGATGTACCAACCATTTCTCATGTTTGTGAACTTTTTATCCTCTTGCCACCATGAGGCTAGTAACTAACTCGTGTCATGAAGTTCATAAAACATGACGAAAAAATATGTATTTAGCCTCTCCTCTAAGTCTTCGAGTTTTTAATACTTTTGAACCTCTACTGGAAGAAATACACCAACACATTCACCCTCCTCATTGTTGACTGTGAATTTCATTGTGCCTACATGGTCAATTATCCATCCCATGGTTTCAATGCAAGGTAGAACTAGTGTTCGACAAGCCACCATGTGCAAATATGATCTCCTAATATTAGGGAAAACTTGGTCATCCAATACCCTAACATACGGGTTGTTGTGGGGTGTAAACTCTAGGTAATCTTCCTAATTGATTTTGTTAAAAATATCCCCCCAATGTGGGAGCATCAATTTATATCCAGTGCTGGCCTCTATGTCCTTGAACGCTGGGGGCTGGGTAAACTATTTCTTGGTCAAATTCTGGATGACTAATTCCATTTTTGAAAAAACATGAACCTCCCTTGCGGTCTCCGCCATCAACCCTTTGTCGACCTCTAGTTCTTTCATTTTCAGCGTTCTTGGTGAGCGCCTCGTCATCATCTTTTGAGGAGGCATTTTCCTGCACAAAATGTTATAATAAGATGCAAGCTAACTTCGAAAAATGTTATCATACACAATCATAAATGAAACAATAAATACCATGCTTACCTCTTCCTTGCAAGAAATAACTTGGGCTTATTGGTAATTGAAGTGATACGACAAACTACAACCTCTTTGATGCTCTCTCTTGCTCCTTTGTCTACTTGGGAGATCAATGATTTGTGAATGGAATACCATGCTTGGGAACAAAATTTGTAAATTTAAAACATACCTACCTTGTCACATCGATTCTTAAATTAAGGAGTACATATATGATCTATACAATCTATAACAAAATCCACATCATGCTCAGGATTAAATGCAATGTAGGCTGGTGGCGCGGGAGAGTGTTACTTTAGAGTTCATTGGAGAATTCAAATTTTCTAGTTGGTCGATGCACGACATCGTGGTATTAGTTACATGAAGTTCTTAATTTTCTAATAGATCAAAACCGTGTCCTTCACTTAGGTTAGAGGTATCTCCTTAAAACCCGAGCATTTTCGCACTTCGGGAATAATATGATTGACATCGTGGATATGTAGGATCGTTAAATGGACAGTGCAGATCGGCCAGGATCGTCGACGTCAGTAGATAAAGGTTTGATCTAAATCCAAAATTTTGGTGTTCTAGCAATATGTCGGTAGTTAATGAGTGCATCGACATTGGTAGATTGTCTTTGACGTTGTTTTGTTGGTGCATCTAGCAAAAAGTTTCGATGCCAACCCAAACTGATGTAAAATGATGACATGGAAGCGAAGACATGGAAGTATAGATATGACGTGGGGAACAAAAAAATATGATGTGGGTGATAACCGAGAAATATAGACTATCTACATGGCAAAAAACACTTGATGGTTGAATTGACCTTTTCGGCATGAAAAACATTTATTTTCAGCGTTGGTGATTTTTTTAGACATATGTTACCATTCCCTTTCTCCCTCTTCGCCGATACCGATGATATATTGGTGATCGACAATCGACAATAGTTGTTTCCTATGTCGACAATTTATCTTTCGGATTTCACTGATGCTGACGATACATCGACGATTTTTAGAGAATTTTTTTTTGTAGGCCAAAACCACTGATTGGTGTGAATTTTTTTTATAAAACAATTTTAAGCTGTGTGTAATTAGTCTAATTCCATGTTTACTTAGTGAAAAATGTCAACGTTTTCAACAAACTTCAAACCGAACTGAATGTGATCGATGATAAAATGCAACAACAAAAAAATCCATTGATCCCTACAAAACTAACTCCATTCAGAAATGATAAAGTGGTACACAAAAGATAAAATTCACAAAGTCTTTTTAGGGTGTGTTGAGTGGATAACAAATGGTTATTCTCTGGGTGAAAATAGAATCTTTGCTCCTTCCCCTGTGCTTAGCTTGTGCAAATTGGTCAAGAAACCATTTGACTTTATTCTATTATTTAAACAAAATCTTTTCTATCAATGTGTACACAAGTTATCAGGTTCGTGAATATGGATTTTCCTTTGGGGTTTGGATTTTCCATCCCCTTTCTTGTTAACTGCAATCCATGTCCTTTCTAGATAAGAGTTGGGTAGGGCTTCCATTAGCGTGAGGCCATTTAGATATCATTCCTTTCTTACGGTGTTGCTTCACTACCAGTGAGCATTCATAGCCCCGACGGAGTCACCCCGACAACACAGACCTTGCTCCACTTCCAGTGAGCATCCATAGACCTGATGAAGTTATCTGCATACCCTCTTGGAATTTACACTCTTTTTATGGATCATCGTTTTTTGGCATAAATACCCAGAGTGATTCAGAGAAGAGGATATCTGTTTTTTGACAAGGTGAAACTATTAAGGTGGAGCTTTCCCTGGATCTATCCATAGGTGATGTAGGAGCATCGTCAGCAACCAAATGAGCATGAAGGCAGAAGACAACTGGAAGCCCACTAGTGCACATTTTTGAAATATTTTTGAAGCATTAATGTAATGGTTAAAGGGAAGCGTACTTGCATATTGTAAACAGATCATGAGCGATTCACTCTCATCTGTAGAATGTAGAGGCATTTATGCATAGTTAATGAAAGTAGGTAGATTTGAATTATAGATTAGACATTTTAGAAGAGCAGGAGGGAAAACGGATATAGACACCCTCGTCATTATATTATTGTACCATTATAACATGAGCATAGAGCTGTAGCAGAGAGTTGTAGAGAAGAACCCATGTACAGAAGCACTTGAGTTAATATATGAAGCTTTGAATCAGATTTCATGGTGTTATGATGTTTTCTGTTTATACATGGTGAATGGTATGCTTATGGTTGTTTTATTCTCTCTGTTATGCATTTTTTATGAGGCTATGTTGTACATGTATGATTTCATGTTGAATGTTTGAAGTCTGAGAGAGAGAGAGAATGAGTTTCAATTGTTTCTCTTCCTAAGTGAGAGAAGTTCCTGCAAGGAGTGGAGTAAAACTTCCGCAAGGTGTGCATCGACGAAGGTATGAGTTTTATCTCAGAAAGCTTAGGAAGGATACCGTTGTTCTCATTCCAGCATAAGTGCAAGTGAAGCACAGAAGCTGTGCAAGGTGTGCGCAGGCTGGTTGAAAGCTAGAACTTATCAATCAAGAGGAGAGTTGAAGGACTGCTGTGTAGAGAGTGCACAGAGTCTAAAGATCAAATACCCAAGAGTATTTGAAAGTCTACCACAAGGAGTGTGAGAAGGAACCCTTTTGGAGGTTTGAGTTTGTAAGTGAAAGCTCAGGAAGGATAATACCTTTGAACACTTCAAAGGAGGACGGAGGTCAAACTACTTCAAAGGGAGACAAGGGTCGAAGTCATCAAGGCAGAAGTAAAGTTCAAAAGGGAGAACATTGGTTTATTTCACAGAAGCTATCCATGACCAACAAGTGGTCGAAATTATCTATGGAGAATTCATGAAATAGCGAGGACTGTAGGATATAGGAGAGTTGTGGAGAAGTTAAGCATTGGATCGAATGGAGACTTATTAGTTGTTGGCCCTGTGGAAAGTGCCATTTCGAAATTTGGGGTCTAGAAGTGATAGAGGGATAGAAATTAGAGGTTCGTTCAAGTCCCGAAAGAAGGAAAGCTTGAGTGACAGGTGGAAAGAATTAATTTCAAAGATAGAGGACAATGGAGAAGACAGTTGGCATCCCTGTCGCCAAGTGGAGTCAAAACTTCATTGACTATTTTGGGGTTTCATACCCTGGAGAGCCAAAAGACTTACATAAGGATTCACGAAGACGCGAAGTCCAAAACTTCGAATTGACGAAAAGTCCCATAGGGAAGCCAGTTTTTGTTGAACACATCAGGGTTCGACATTTCATCATTTTCAAAGATAAGAGACAGGGGTTCCTTGTTCCTGGATTCCCGAAATTGTGAAACTCGATACGACTGTGGAGGGAGACACGACCAAACATTTCGGTGAATTGACATTTTAGGTTTCGGCAATAGAGGTTGAGAAACTTGATAATAGGGATCGCGACGTTATTGTGGTCAAGGATATTTAGGTTGGCGCCTAGTGTTTATTCACGCAGGATCAATTCATAATGACCTGTGGAAAACACTGTTGTGCGTGTGTGTGTGGGATTCCCTGTGGGGAAAACCAAAGAGTCAACCAGATTCAAGGGCATATTTAGAAATATCCTGCGTGGACCTCAACCCGAGGGTTCGAGGGTCTGCACCAGTTGTGGTATCAGAGCCCAGAATAAACTTCTTTTTTTTCTGTAGCGTAGAAAAGAGGAACATTTTACAGCCATGCCGCCAAGAAGAAGAGACAGACCAATGCCCGATCGAGTAGTGGAAAGAGAAATGCGTGAATTATGTGTCAGGCTTGATGCCATGGAGACAACACAGAGGGGCACAATCGATGCTGGGGATATCAGTGAGGCTGAAAGTGAAAATGAAGATGGAAATGAAGAGAAGAAGTCACAGTCGAAGATGTTGCAGATGAACGCCTATTCAGGTTTGTTGCTAGGATAGGTGCCAGAGAAAAAATGGACATTCCAGTATATGAAGGAAACCTGGATGTTGAAGAGCTTCTAGACTGGATTAGAACTCTAGATAAATACTTCAACTATGAGGATGTCGAGGAAGACAAGAAGGTCAAACATGCTGTCACTAGACTTAAAGGGCATGCAACACTATGGTGGGATGAACTGCAGGCTGACAGACATTGAAAAGGCAAGAAAAAAAATCAAAAGCTGGTATAGAATGGTTGCGAAGATAAAGGCCAAATTCATACCCAAGGATTATCAAATCACTCTGTTTCAGAGGATGTAGAATTTGAGACAAAAGCTGATGTCAGTGAAGGAATACACTGAAGAGTTCTATAAGATAAACATTAGAGCATGTCATCGGGAAAGTGATGATGAAAAGGTTTCCAGATACATGAATGGTCTGAGATATCAGATCCAAGATGAGATGAGCATGATGATCATTCAAAATGTAGAAGATGATTATCAGATGGCTCTGAAGGCTGAAGAGAAGCTGAGCCGAAAGCAAGGTCAAAGAGGC
>ML807125.1:8601-29413 GCA_009831015.1 Picea engelmannii
ATCCTTATTTCCATTTGAGATAAAACATATGGATGAAGGGATAAAGTATTTTTTTTTCACCTAAAAAACAATAGCTATAAGAAGATAGACTATAAGTGGCTTATAAGGAAATTAGAGAAGAGGCTAAACATATGGAGTCACATGTGGTTGTCCAGAGTCAATCGACCAATTCTGGTGAAATCAGTACTCAAGGCTATTTCGGTGTATTGGATGTCTTTATCTTGGATTCCAAAAGGGATACTTGAGAGGATTAAGAAAATTTGTTCTAAATTTTTGTGGGTTGGGACTAAGGATAAATAGGTCACCCCCTAGGTCAAATGGTCTACTTTAGCAATCCCAAAAGTTCTTGGGGGTTGGGGGTTATAAAAAATCTTCCTGTTTGCAAAATCCTCAGTAGAAAAATTGGTTTGGAGATTACTTTCTACAGATAATATATGGAATCAAGTGGTCACTCAAAAATACATCTAACCATCATCATTACAGGATTGGATCAGATGCCCAATAAAAAAACACCTTGGGTATTCCATCATTTGGAAAGCAATAATAAACTCATTTGAGGTCATTGGGGATGGCTTATCCTAGCACGTGGGTAATGGGAACAAAGTGTGTTTAGGTACAGACCCTTGGTCGGGGAAAGGAGGAGCACATGTTATTCCTGATGTTCTTATTCAAACCTTAAACGAAAATGGATTGTTTCATCTTAGTCAGATTAGGGACTCCACTAGAACTAATATTTGGTCACAGGAATGGAATACTCACATATAATTGGGGATTGTGGATGATTTTGGGGTCGTTTGGTTAAATTTTACCAGGGCCTTAAAGGAGTCTCACATTCATCTGGTGGATAGGGAGGATGAATTGGTATGGGCCTTGGACCCTTTTGGAATATACACTATACACAACTAAATATAGATCTACACCTCATGGTCCCAAAATGGTGGTGGAATGGGTTTTGGAAACTTTGTTGTCCACTAAAGTCCAAAATATTCATGTGGATCCTGATTGCAAAAAAATTACCAACTTGGGAAGTCATGAGAATAAGACAGGTTGCAGGCCCTGGGTGGTGCATCCTGTGTAAACAAGATGAAGAATATCAGGTACACCTTTTTATTGTGTTGGTTGGTTATCTGAGTTATACCTTAAACAAGATTGACCCAGGTTCAGGTCTGCTAGGGATCCAACAAAGCCTCTAAAACTATCATCCCTCCTGGTAAAACAGAAGGAAATGTAGTACACACAATGCACTACGCAGTCTCACCCAAGATAGTTCTATCGATTACTGCAATGCTCAGGTGCTTGTAGCTTGGGAATGAGTGGGGATCTGGGACAGTACTAGGTGATCTTCATTCCATTACTATATCATTCATCTATTTTTTTTTTCCTACCATTTCTTATTCATGCATGTAAATCAACAGATCTAACTACTTCATCAAACCATTCATATAAGATCTAACCATTGAAAACAAAGACATAAACAATAATCACTCCGTATAACATATGATTTACGGTGCTTCACCCCCTCCTAGGCTACGTCCACAAAGATTTGTCTCTTCATCTATTTATTATGGTTTTGTCATAAACGGCACCACGTACACTACAACTTCGTTCATACATTCATAAAACAGACTCCTCGACCTTTACGAGGATGAATATATCGCACCAGAATCCTCATCCTACGATCTAACCCTCAAGGTCTAGTTACTATTCTCTCCTACAACTCAATAGCTTACAAAAGGTATCATATTACATTCATGTTACTAGCTTGTTACTCTATCTCACATGATTAACACATAAAAATCATCAGAGACATTGATCCCCCCTAGAACTTCTAGATTTCTATTTATAGATATTCTTGGATCATCAGCCATTACATTCTCTTACTGAAACCCTAACCTAGTTAGGTCTTCTTGCATGTTGGCCTTCCATTCTTTTCTCCTCTGCATGCGTGTTTTCGTCCACTGCTTTCCCTGCCAGTTGTCTTTCTTTCCCTTCTTCTTGCATGCGTGCCTCACATGATTTTCTACCAACTATCTTCTCTCCATGTCATGCCTTTTCCCCAAAGAGGGCCTACGCCCAATAGGCTTCCAACACTGACATCATGACTTGCCCAAGTCACTGCTTGACTTATTCCACTGTCACTTATTTCTTCCTTCTTTGGATACTGCATGCTTCAGTGCATCGTACATTTTTGTTATCCATTGGCACTGTTGTTGAGCCTGAATGCTCTTGTCGGCCATGGCGGTGACCACCTTCTCTATGATAAGAGATTGTAGTATCTCTCTCCCTTTAGTTATGGTCTTCTTAATTTTATTTTTAGCTGCATCACTCTCCATGACCAGTTTCTCAACCTTTTCTTGTAGGGGCTCCAACAATGCCTGTCTTGTTGTCTTCTACGCTTGCAACACTTTCTCTCCCAACTATAGGGCCTTCCACTCGGTGGTTGTTTTGATGTTCTGTGGAAGTGACACTATTTTCTATTGTTGCTTCACCTCTGCCATTGCTGCGTGGAGTTGATTTTCCTTCTCTTTGAGTTCTTGGAGGCTTCCATCCTCTAGGAGGTGAGTCCACAACTGCGCACTCTTTTCTAGTAGCTCTGTGACTGCATGTATGCTTTGTTATATGCCCTCTGTGACTTCAATTGCCTCTTGTTATTGTTGCGCTTTGACTTCTGGAGGAGTATTGTGTGTGACATGCTCCTCCAACTCTTTGATTTTCTCCTTGTATTTTTGGATAGTCTTCTCTATCCTGTGCAAATTTTTTTCGATGACCCTGCCTCCTCACTTATGATTTCAGGAATTGCTTGAAACAACATGTGGATTTTCTACTCCATCTCCTCCACTTTCTGCTGTGCTCACTCTTTGTATTGCGCTTCAAGGATAAGGGCTTCCTTCATCGAGATATTCATGGTCTGGGCTACCTTTAGGTTTGTGGCGTCAGATATTTCTCTAGACTGAATTTCATGCGTGATGCTCACCTGAAGTTTGTACAACGATTTTGTTGGAAGCTTGGCCAATGCCACATCCAACGTCTCGATGTATTTTAGGGGTTTATGTGTTTTTTCTTCATCAATGAATATCATCTCCAGCGTGATGATGAAATTGGCGCTCGACTATGCTGCAAATTGCATTGTCTCAGGCACTAACACTGCTTCCTTAGCCTACATGGGTGTTTATTTTGGTTCTTATGCTTCCCCAATCCTTAACTACTCTAGCACAATTTTCACCTCTTGTACTTGATCGACAATTCAAGCCCTGTGCTTCTTCGCATTCTCCCATACTTCAACTAGTCTCTCCTTGACTTTTGTCGCCACTAACTCCACATCGTTTGGGTTAGTGAGATATGGATCTATGGCTTGTGTTCCTTTGCCTTATTTTGGCCACCACTAGTGTGCTCCCCTAGACGCTTCTCCTGGGCGTTTGATGGCTCGGGACTAGTGGGCGTCTGGGTATCCCCTCCAGTGGTTGTCCCTGTTTCTTTGACCTTAGAAATATTTTGGGTTCTTGTCCCTTGTTCTTTCTCCTCAGGGATTGCATGTTTCCCTGCACCTGTGTCTTCTGCATCAAGGATTTCCTGTGTCCCTGCGTCTAACTCTTCTGCCTCAAGGATTTCCTGTGTCCTTGCATCTATTTCTTCCACGTGCATTTCTCCCATTGAGTGTATTGGTGGTTGCTCTGCGCATGGTGAAGCCTATGTAGACCCCCTTGGTGGTTTATTATGTGTTTATGGTTTATTATTGGCTGGGGTTATTCCCCCCTCTTGGCCTTGGGCACTCCTCTTGTTGGTTCCTGCCCCATTGGTGCTTGTTTGGTGCGTTGGGGCTAGTCTACTATGCGTCTGAGTTCATGCGCTTTGTATCATGGTTGGAATCTTGGGTACCTTCCATTCCTCAGGACACTCCCAGACCTCTCTTTGTACTTCCTCTTGCATGAAATAGTAGTTGAGTTGTAGCCACTCCTTGGATTTATCTCCCTTTGCTTTCATCCACAAACTATGGTGCATTTCCCTGAAGTTGGAAACATGTCCAAACTCCTAGACAATCTCTTGTGTAATGTGTTATGTGTCCACAATAAGGTTCTACATCTCTACAAAGTGCCTCGCAAATATGTTTGTGTTCATTTTCTTTCTCTTGGGGTCTACACTACTGCGAAGTGATATGTATCTTGTTGCGCCACATTTCCTTGGTCTTTCCATGTACTTGTTGTAGACTGTATCTTTCCATCCAATGAGGCCAATGAGGATGAGTAACCATGAGTAGTGGAACTTAGAACCTCAGTCTTGTGTTTCCTTGCAATCCTCCAAGAATGAATTCAGGAGGTATGGGGCCTAGCTCATCAAGCTCCCATTTTCACACTGCATGGCGATGATGACCACACCGTTCGGTACTTCCTCTATGCGACACTTGCACATTATTTTAGATCCAAGGAGTCTAGTGGAAAACCTTGTTGTAGGATCATTGATGTCACTGATCCTGATGCCCCTATTACCTCACTTTGTGCCATACTTAGCCTTGATCTCATTTGAGATGGCCTTGGCTCTGGTTTTTTCCTCCAAATACTGCTCTGGCTTTTCCCCATCTGTGGGTATCCCTATGATTCTTGTGATGAGGTCCATAGTGATAGGCACCAACCTATCCATCCATACGATTATGCCATGTACACTTGCAAGAAGTTTCTTGATGTAAGAGTTTATTTTCTTTCCCCTCCCAAAGTGTGGGACATCCAATAGGTTCATGATTCCTGTGTTGTAAAGCCCAAGGATACATTGCACCAGATTGAGCACTAGCATGCATGATGAACCTTCTCCCCTACTTTCCAAATTAGTTATGGGATGCTAGGTCAGGGAATTTAGTGACATCTGCCACATCATGGTCAGATTATTTGATGGAAGTCACTCCTTCAACCATGTCATCATCGATGCACACTGCACTCAAATTTTTTGGTAAAACCAGGGTCCCTTCTGCCTGTAGTTGTGACCCTCCGTGCACATTGCTCTCATTTTGGCCCTTCTGTTTGGCTTGTGGGGATGAGGCCCCCACCTCTAGTACATCGTTGTGTACTACTACATGTGCTACCTCTGGTTCATGTCTCTGTGGTGCTAAACCCATGGCATGTTTAGTCTGTTGGGACCCTTGTCCCCTAGAAGTGTCAGACTCAGTTCGTTCAGGGTCCTCCTCCATTTGCCCGACCTCCTGCGCAGGGTTTTTCTCCTCGTCTATCGTCACTAGTTTGTTTCATACTCTGGTGTGTGGAGTTCATCCACATCCACCACTATAGGTGTCTCTTTCTCCCTTGCATCTGTCATGCTAGAAGTACTGTGTGTGTTCCTGCTAGCCCTGCCTGGCTCTCCAACTCGGGGTGGTGACATTGTGATGGGGTCTAGGCTTTAAATTTGTGAAATCAACGAATTCTCAGTCGAATTTTCACTCTATCACTCTTCTACTTGGCTCTGAGTTCTCTCCTTAGAAATTGACAAAATGACTTGTGTTCCCCCCCTTTTTTTGACTTTATAGTGGGACGACGGAGTGACAACTATTTCAAACTGACAGTTGTCCCTTTTTCACTTTTGGTGGCATGTCATACACGTGGTACCATTGTACGTGTTAACTGTTGTCCTTTGCATCTTATTTTCATAATTTTCCCTTTTCGTCATGCTATGGTATTTACCTTTGTGTACAGACTACCACAGTTTCAACCGCTATGGCTAGTTAGTGCCTGATTTCCATAGCCGGCATTTTCCGAATTGTCGCGTTGTCTGACAGTTGGTCCTTTTTTCCAACGCACTAGGATTTTTGGGTTCATGGAGTCCTTGGATTCTATACCCTTTTCTTATGGTGCATTATTCTCATTTCGCTGTGCTGACTCAATGACTTGTGCATGCAGACTCTTTTTAATTTTTGTCGCATTGATTTTCTCTCCTGCGCACACAAATGTTTGCGCATTTTTTTTTTATATATATATAATGTGCGGTAACTGTCAAGTTGCAGGTGGTTGAATATCCTTGTATAGATTCAATTGACTCCCATTGATCATGACCTTCAATTATGTCCCTTCCAAATACTTTAGTTGTACAGCTCCTCCGTCTGTGACAGTATTGACCTCATATGGTCCCAACCAATGCATTCTGAACTTTCCTAGATGTTGAAATTTTTTTTTGTCATACAGTAGGACTAGGTATCCTTCCTTGAAACTTTTTCTCTTGATATGTAGATCATGCAAGGATTTGTCCCTTTCTTTCTGTACTTCTTGGTGAAATCCTGCTAGAATCCTATCTTCTTCCACATTCATCAGCTAACTTAACCTTTCTTGTACTGCACCTCATTCTGTCATGTTTGTAATTGATGCGACACATAGACTTGGTACCAATAATTCTAATGGAACCACTACTTCTTGTACATACACCAATATAAATGGTGTATACCCTGTCAGCGTCTTACAAGTAGTTCTATATGCCCATAATATTGTTGGTATCTTTGAATCCCAGTCGTCCCTATTGACATTGCAAATCTTGGTTACTGAATTATCTAGAATCTTGTTGAAGGATTCCACTGTTCCATTTTCCTAAGGATGGTATGGAGTAATTTTTTGATGGTATACCTTGAATTATTTAGTCAGAGATCTGATAGTGTTGTTGATAAATTGATCACCTTGGTCACTCATCAGGATCCTTGGACAACCAAATCTAGTGAGCACATGCTCAAATAGGAAGTGTATTGGTGTCTCTGCACTACAATATTTAACTGGTGTTGCCTCTGCCCATCTTGAGAGGTATTTCATCACAGTGATGATGTATCCTCCGCCTGATCTTCTTGCAGGTGGGTGAATTGGCCCAACAAAATTGATATCCCATTTGTCAAACACTTGTAGCATTACCTATGGGTGTAAGGGCATCTCATCTCATTTGTTTGGTTTTCCAACCCTCTGAAAAACATCACATTGTTGACAGTATTCCTTTGCATCTCGATGAATAGTTGGCCACCATAATCCTGCATGTAATACCTTATGCACGGTAGCTTTACCTGCATAGTGTCCTCCCTCTATTCCTTCATGGGATTCTGCCAGTATCTAAGGCCTTTCGTGTTCTAGCACACACCTTCTTAAGATGTTGTCTACACCCATTTTATATAAGTGACCTACGATCAACTGGTAGTCAGCTGCTTGGACAACCAGATTCTTCCTCTGTGTAGTGTTAAGTTCCTATGGCGCAGTCCCTATACTTAAATACTGAATAATGTCAGCAAAACAATCATCCGCGACCTAAAATGAAAATAATTGTGTATCAGAGAAGGTATCCTCTAAGTTTGTAGGATCCTCACCATTGGTGACCCTTGATAAGTGATTTGGTCCTGCATTCATCTTCCCTAGTTTCACTATGACTTCAAAGTCAAATTCTTGAAACAGTAGTAACCATTGACAGATTCGCCCCCCCAACATTGGCTTGTTGACTAGGTACTTAAGGGATGAATGATCTGTGAACATCTTAAAATGTTTTCCAAGTAGGTAATTCCTAAACTTTTGAAGTGCATATACCATTTCCATACCTTCTCTCTCTGTAGTGTTGTAGTTATGCTCGAATTCTGAAAATTTTTTGCTTGCAAATGCTATGGGGTGATACAAATCCCCTGCTCTTGGTTGCACTAGAATAACTCCCAAGGCTATGGATGATGCATCTACATGTACGTGGAATGTCTTCTCCCAATATGGGAAGACTAATATGGGTGTCGTGACCATCTTCTCCTTCAGAGTGTCCAATCCTTACTGACAGCTCTCATTCCACTGGAATTTAGTATCCTTCTTAAGTAATTTCGCCATCGACGTAGTGATATGTGCATACCCCTTGATAAATTTTATGTAATATATTGTATGTCCTAATGTGGCCCTCAGCTGACACACTGATTTTAGTTGTGGTAAGTTCACAATTACTCCAATCTTTGCAAGATCCATGATCAAACCTTGTCTGCATACTATGTGACCCAATAGAATTCCGAAGGGTGTTCCAAATATACATTTCTTAATGTTAAAGGATATTTAGCATTTCCTGCATCTTTCTAGCATCAACCTCAACACCTCTACATGATCCTTCAATAGGCTGTACACTATCCAATCATCCAAATATACTTCTAGAAACTGATGGATGAATTCTTTGAAGGCAGTAATGACTACTCTGGAGAAAATTGCTGGTGCATTTTTCAGTCCAAAAGGCATGACTATGTACTGGTAGGATCCCCATTCCGTTGCAAAGGTCATCTTATGTCGATCTTCTGGTGTTATATTTATTTGGTGGTAGTTTGAGAATCCATCAGTGAGTGAGTATGCTTCCTGGCCTCCCACATTTTCAAGGACTTCATATGTAAAGGGTGTAGGGAAGGGGTCATTTAGGCAAGCATCATTGAAATTTCTTAGATCTACACAGATTCATATGCCTCCTTGATTTTTCTTCTGAACTACCATGGGGCTTATCCATTATGATTCTTCTACTGGTTCTATGATTCTTGCTGCCAACATTCTGTCGATTTCTACTATGACCTTCTTCTTGTAGATAGGGTTCAATCTGTAAGGCCTATGTCTGATAGGTCTTGCCTATGGTTTGAGAGGGATCTTCATCTCTCCAAGTTCTCTTGCGATACCCTTCATTTCTGTAAAGGTTGTTGGGAACAGGTCACTGTACTTGCACAATAATTTTGTTATCATGTCCATTGTTTACTCGTCCTAGTAGTCTCCAATGATGGCCATTTTGGGATTCTCAACTGTCCCAATGTTGACTTTCTTCACCTTGATTGACGCAACAATTAATTTTGATTCTATAGGTGGACCTTCCACTTCTCTTTCACCTTCAACTTCTTCGATCTGAATATCACGTGGATCATCTTCCTTTGGTACTTCTTCTTGCACATGGTAGCATTACAATAGTTCTTTCACTATCTATCTATTCTGTTGTTGTTCTTCTGTTATGAGTTCGATTCCTGGTTCCTTAATGAATATCACCTCTGTTATTTGCTTAAGTGTTGCATCTATGTTGGGGTTCTCATGTTCAACTGAGAAAGTGATTGTAAAGTTTTTTTGTAGCACTGTCCAACTCATAGTTCCTCTACGCAGTTCCTGTTCTGTATAACATTTTCCTGGGATGCCCTATAATGTGTGTATGAATTGATGAGGCCATTCTTCTGGGGGTGTCATTTTCCACAACACTCTACACTTCTCCAAGTGTTTCGCTGGTGCCCCCTGTCCATCATGTTTCTGTTGCTGGTTTCTTATTTGTGTTGCACCAAATCTGATGTGCATTAACCACTTACATTGGTACCAGTCCTTGATTTTTTCCTTGTGTGTGCCCCACCATATTGTAGGTGTAGCCTTTAGTGCGATATCGAGAGCTAACAATCTCTGACTCTCTGATACTTCATCTTCATATCTTGTTAGGAATTCTTCCAAGTCGTTTATTCCATGGAAACTTGGAGGTTTTCTGACTTCTGTCCCAACCCATCTTACTACACAATCTATTCGAGCACATATTTTGGTTCAGACCTCATGTAGGCGCTGTTTCCAATTCTCCAGACCCATGTATGAGTTGGAAGCACATGATGTGATACTTCTCCAACTAAGTACACCATCGAAATTTGGATTAATGTAATCTTCGGTGTGCGTGGTGGTCCGGTACAGCTGGTTAATTTCTTCCAGGTCTAAACATGTTGGTTCCACAAATCTTTCAATTTATTATGGATATAGAGGTACGATAACCCTATACTCGCCTGACTCAAATGTCATATTCCTAGTCTTCAAGTTGATTATCGCCTGATTTTCAAGCACCCAATCCAATCCCAATAATGTTGGATATGGTGTTGTGCCATCCACGATTTCGATCACTTCGAAGTTTGCCTTAGTGCGCACTCCGTCAAGATCTACTATCACTCCTTTTATCCTCCCTATTGGTAGAAATATATGTTGGTTTGCTAACTTCAGTTGGACTAGTGAGTAGCCTAAGGTAGGTTCTCCCATTCATTTCCATGTCTTTTTGGGAAATACATTCACTTCAGATCCCAGATCTAATGTCACATTGCCCATGTTAAAATATTTGATGTTGGCATTCAATCTAAACTCTCTGTTGGTTCTCCTTCTTGCATGGAGGTGATTGACTATCCTCTGTTCTAAATTTCCCTCAGAGTTTTTGGTATATCTATCTAACAGATTCTCTAATACTATAACAGATGATGGATCATTAAATAATTGAATAAAGGATTGCAGGAAAGTTTTAATACAACTTACTTGGTTTCTCAGGTGGACTTCACTGGTATGGTTCAATGTTGATGACATTTAATACGTTAGGATGTCTGGGATATGCTGCGCGGTAGATGTAGATGCAACATTTTTCTTGATAAATTCTTGTCCGGCCTCCTTAAAGGTCTCCTTCTCCTTTTCTGCATTGAACAGGTTGGGTGGCTCGGTATTTTTCTTAATCCACTTGTGTTGTACTAGTTCCTGTTTAGCCACATCATCTCCTATTTTGGCACCTCCATGCATCACTAGGTTGATGTTCCTACCATCTTCTTTAGCTTCTATAGAGATCCATTGTACGTTCTGATTGTTCTAATTTTGTTTCTCCTATATCTTCCCCAACATTGTTGTGCAATCCTTTGTATTGTGATCTGTTGCACGACAATACATGCATGTCATAGGTGGGAGAGGGAATTATCTTGCATAGTGCCATGGTTGTTGGCAATTATGGCACACTACTGGACCTCTTCCTCGTCCAAAGCCTCCTTTGCCTCATCCTCCCCCTCTTTACCCAACATGATCTTCGTGCGGTGTATTGTATTGTGGTACCTGATTATACTACACAGGGTTATATTGGGGTTGCGTGGTGTTATACTGCGGCTATACATTTCTATACTATTGCGACACGATATTATACTATGCTGGTGCCTGATTAAACTAAGGTTCAACTTGACCTGTCATCATTTTGGCTTGCACCTTATATGTTTCTAACGTCCTTTCCCTCATCAGATCCATGGTTCTGCAGTCTTTATCATCATGGTATACTAACTTGCAAAAAGTGTAGTATGCATTCTTTGGTATTGTCTGGTATTACTGCATCATAGGACAATGATATGGATCATGCCCGTGTGTCTAGAAAATTTTTCACTAGGGTCCTCCTGTCAGAAATGGATTTGGCATCCATGTTGCCATATACTGTGCAAATGTTGGACATTCATTCTTATGGTGCCCTTATGTTCTACATGTGGTACACCAAATAGCTTCATGCTTGTCCTTGCTCTTATTCTGATTGAGTTGGAAAGTAATATTTTTCAGATCCTCCTTCAACTCCTCTATAGCTGGATCTGTCTTGTGGTACTGATTCTCCTCCATTTGCAAGGCTTCCTGCAAAGCCTCTGCTTGAGATTGGAATTTCTATTGTTTGAGTGGGTATTTCAGGTGTGGTAACAAATAATTCACAAACAGATGCCTATGCTGCATGTCAGTCATAGCATACCTCAATTTCCCTTTTAGATGTTTAAATCACTAGTCAATTTCCCATATAGATTCTCCTGGTTTCTATCGAATTTCTATCATCTCGTTCATCTATTGATACTCTGAGCTCAGCTTCTAGAACACATTAATCAATAATTTTTTAATGTCTGTGAGTTTCCTTGTCATTCTAGGTGCGATGTTTATGTCTAGAATCATGTACCAGTCTAGTGCGCAATATCTTAGTGTGATAGCTAGTTGCGTAAGTTTAGTATCTTCATCAGTGATTTGTTTTTCTTCCCAGATCTTTGCACAAATGAACAAGTGTTTCTCAGGGTCTTGGTACCCGAATGGTGGGATCATTCCCTACCATCCTGAATGTTGAACTGCTACCTCCATGTGATGTAGATGCTTGACTAATGCTTCCTGAACTAGCTCCCCCAGTTGTTGTTCCTTGTGTAGATGTACTTCCTGATGTCTTCCTTCTCTCAAAGTTCAATTTTCTGAACATTGGTGTTATTTTTGGTGTGTTAGTCGCACATGGGTTTATGGGTTCCACACTCACATTAATATGGATAGGATTGCTTCCTTCTATTCCCACTCTTGGACCTCTCGTCTTCCTCTCGTATGTTGCATGCAGGATTTCCTCAATCTTCTCCACATCCTGGAGATCCTCTACCTCCTCTTTGTCACTTGCCAAGCCTTCCCTCGTGGCTACAACTCTCTTCTTAGTGTTTACCTTGTATTGGTAGGGTACTCCACTGCGCATCTTTCCAGCTGTCACCATGATCTGCTTTATCTAGTCATCGTCCATCATGATTGGGTCTAAGGCTTCCTCCTTCTTTCCTTTATCCACTTCTCCTTCCATTTCTCCTTTTTATGTCAGTGCTTCCCCCCTTCCCCCATGCACACAAGGAAGTTTAGTTGTTTGATTCCATTGTCATTACAACTTTGTTATAGAGAAATATCTTAATAGAATTATATAGTGATCTAATGTACCTTCCTCGAGGACCTAGCAAAAACTATTTCTCTGCTGCATTGTACAACTTCGCAGTATCTACTGCAAATTCTGTTATAAAGCCTGCTACAATACAGTCTAGCCAAAAATATACTGCATGGGTGAATTTGTTATTCACCTGTTGTAACTATGCAATATGAACTAAGGTCCACTCTAACTATCGGATCTGATTTGTTGCGTGGTTGTCTTTCAACCTCAATATCCACTCCTATAATAAGTGTGGAAAATAATAGAAAAATACTTCATGCATATCAATAAACACATACTTCTCAAGGTATTTGCGCGGTGTTACTCTAGGGTTTATGTTATCTTTCTGCACAAAATATAGCTCCTTTGTCTTTAACCATCTTTTGATCTCTTCTTTTGTAAGATTCCATAGTCTCAACATCCCCTTCTAGCGACGCATTCTCTCACCTTCTTGTCATCCAATTTGGTCTTCTTTTGACCTGCCTTCAATAGATCTTGCACTCTTTTAACAGATCTTCAATAGATCCCATCTACTCAATCCTATGTTGTCTCAACCGGCAACAAAACCATTTCTTGGTTGGTTATCTAAGTTATACCTTAAACAGGATTGACCCAAGTTTAGGTCTGCTAGGGATCCAACAAAGCCTCTAAAACTATCGGCCCTCCTGGTAAACTAGAAGGAAACGTAGTACATAGAGTGCACTGTGCAGTCTCACCTAAGATAGTTCTATGGATGAATGCAACGCTCAAGTGCTTGCAGTCTAGGAATGATTGGGGATCTAGAAGAGTACTAGGTGATCTTTAGTCCATTACTATATCATTCATCTAATTTAGTTATCCTGTCGTTTCTTATTCATGCATGTAAATCAACATATCTAACTAATTCATCAAACCATTCATCTAAGATCTAACCATTGACAACAAAGATATAAACAATAATCACTCCATATAACACATGATTTATCATGGTTCACCCCCTCCTGGGTTACGTCCACAAAGATTTGGCTCTTCATCTCTTTATTATGGTTCTGTCATATATGGCACCGCGTGCACTACAAATCCATTCATACATTCATAAAACATACTCCTCGACCTTCACGAGGCTGACTAAATTGCACCAGGCTCCTCAGCCTATGATATAACCCTCAAGGTCTAGTTACTATTCTCTCCTACAGCTCAACAACTTACAAAAAGGTATTAAATTACATTCACATTACCAGCATGTTACTCTATCTCACACGAGTAACACATAACAACCATCAGAGACATCGACCCCCCCTAGACCTCCTAGGTGTCTATTTATATCTATTCTTGGCTCATTAGCCATTACATTCTCTTACCAAAACCCTAACCTAGTTAGGTCTTCTTGCATGTTGGCCTTGCACGCTTTTCTCCTCTGCATGTGCATTTTCGTCTGTTGCTTTCCTTGCCAGTTGTCTTTCTTTCTTTTCTTCTTGCATGCATGCCTCGCATGATTTTCTAGCAACTTTCTTTCCTCCACATCATTCCTTTTCCCCAAGGCCTGCGCCCAACATATTTCTTGTCCTTTCTCAAAGGAGGTCTAGCAGGAGATAAAAAATATGTAAGGACAAACCTATATATGGCAAGGTTAGACAGTGGAAGAATCTTGGAAATTTTGGATCTCCTCCCCATCCGATAAAAACATTTTTGATCTCCCACTCTTAGTCTGTTGGGGAATATGGTTAGATAGAAATTCCCAATTTTTTCACAAAACAATGATCCTCCAGGAAGTCATTATTGCTCAATGTAGTAGTATTCTTGCTCATTTTCCCCAGGAAAAAGACAAGAAGAACAGAAGAGTTCCATAAGAAGAGAGAGTGGATCATCAAAGGCCATGGGCATATTTCGATGGGGCTTCAAAAAATAGAAATTAGATATGTGGGGTAGGGGCCATCCTATATCTATCCGACCATGCACACTTCAAAATGCAAATGGGTTTGGGGCCTGGTACAAATAATTTTGTAGAACTAATGTCTCTAAAACTACTTCTACTATTTTCCAAGGAAAAGAATGTTACATATATCCATTTTTTTGGGGATTCACAAACTATTGTAAAATGGGTGAAAAAATCACAACATTATCATAACATACTTTTACTTTTGAAGGTGGGCTATGCGGTTTTATTCATACCCACAGTCCTGACCCCCCTAATTATTAGTGCCCTTTTTCATCTCTCATCCCGATTGACAACTTGATTCCCCCCCTTCTGGCTAACCCCCCTCTGGTGCATAGTCTTCCCCTCCTTGATCACGCAGTTCGGAATGATTTCCTCTCCGCTTCACCATGGCCAATGTTGGCACAAGGGTAGACCTACGGTTCAACGCTCAAGACAACACCAACAAAACCCTAGCTACCAGCCCTTTTGGCAACACCTGTGAAGCAGATGCAATCTCACCCGAGGTAGAGGTAGGGGTGGTTGAAAGACTCAGGTGTCTGCAACCTTAGTTGGGACACAGATCTGTGATTATCTTTCTTACAGTTCACTTAGCATCAGTTATTCCTTAACATACATTCATTAATACACTTTGCAGAAAGCACAGAGCACCGCAGTAATTACTCAGATCTGGCAATTAGCAACGAGAAACAGGTTATACCGAATAGATTAAGCACTTAGCATATTATATATCATATCTAGCATGCATTCATATCTCATAAGAACAAATCATCAATAGATCTATCTAAACATATCAAATCACTTATCACGAGAGAGACAAACACATCAACACAAAACACCGAGTTACCGTGGTTAACCCCCACCCTGGGGCTACGTCCACAAAGTCTTCTTCTGTTATTATATTCTGTAAATGAAGTTATAACACAAAGCCTTCAAGATCCTATCCCTCCTAGGACAAGAGATATGCAAAGCTTTCTAGATCCTCTTTCCCCATGTAGATCCAGGCACTAAGTCCTTCCCTGACCAGTGCACTCAACACTTACAATACTTATAGTAGGCACAAATCTCTTACAGTCACACAGACGTTTGATCACATAGATCTACTTTATGCACTAAGACATTCAATTTACATCACATAGATGACACACGCGCCTCTTTTATTACATTTCCTACCCTTCTATTTATACATACAAAAGGCCTAAATAAGGGTCGATATCCCTTTCCCATTACAATATTCCCAAAGAGCCCAAAAATCCCTAAAAAGGGGCGGAGATCCTGTGATCTCCTCTTCACCATGCACTCCTTCTATGACTGGATGTCGGAGTACCAAAAATGGTCAAATATGACCAAGTATTCCTAAAAACTTGGTCAAGGGCCAACAAACCCCCAAAACTCACCTGTGACTTGTCCCGAGTCACTCAGGTCTGGCCAATTCTACTTCAAGCACCTCATGTTTGGCTCAAGCTGCTTCGACCTATTGCTTTGCAATTTCCTCCTGCTCGGCGAAGTCCTAGATGAGTGTGTTATTTACTGGTCCTTTTAGGCACTGCTCTGCTGTAATCATGACCTATTGTAGCTATGTCCCTTGGTTCTCAATCTCTAAAAATAGTTGAGATGCCTTATCCTGCAAAGGTTGAAGTTGTTGCGTCACTTCCATGACCTTGCTCTGGATTATGTGGGTCTACTGCTGTGCGATGCGTTGCTCATGGGATCACTTCATTTTCTCTATGGTTTATAGGGACTTCAACTGCATCTGAAGTTTATCTATATGTTTCTTCACCTCCTGGAGCTGCGACTCCATTTTATGCAATTCTGGGTTCTCGGTCAGATTCTCATGTATTTGCGCACTTATGGTACTTAGTTTTTTGCATTCTTTAGTGAGTTCTTTAATACTTTCTACTCTACCCCAGGTAGTTATTTCTCGTTGGTCACGCTCTTCTTGCGGGGTACTTGGGATGATATGAAGCTCTAAGTCCATGACTCTTTGCTGCAGTTGTTGAATAACTTCAACAAGCTTCATCACTTGACAGTCTAAGGGTTCTTCGGCCTTTTGTTCTAAGCCGATCTTCCAGGCATGGCATGACAGAATAAGTATGTAACTCTGCAACAGACTGCTTGCAATGGATATGAAGCTTCCATGACCGTTGATCTATCCGTTAAGGTGAGGTCCAACGGTCTGGTGGTGGTCTTTGAATTTGTTTATGCCCATTTGGGGCAGAAGTCGAACGAGTATTTTTGTCAACAACTATATTGCTTCGCCATTGTGAAGTATCGGGTGTCATTGTTCTGATATCCTGGCGAAGTTCAAATTCTGCATGTTTTCCTTCACTGGGGTTCCTTCTGGCACATTCTGTAATTTTTCCAACTTCGCTTTCTTCTTCATGAGTTTCCTTGACTTCTTGCCAGTGAGGTTCATCTCAGTCATCCTTTTTCCATTCTGATTCTTTTCTTCTTTAGGCATGGTAACTTTGCGTTGTGGGGTAGGGTTCAGGATCAGTGTTTCTTCCTTCATCGGCTCTGGGGTAGGTTCCCTAATTTCTTGTTCTTATACTCATTCAGCTCCGACATTCAAGTCTTGATACCTAAATAGCTTCTCTTTATCCTCCCATTCTTCTATTAAGTGCACTATTCTTATGGCCACGAAATCCTTTAACTCTTGCTTATTTTGTTCTAAGTCTGCCTCTTCTTGCTTTCGACTCTGATCTTTCGCAATCCAAGTTTTTCCTAACAAAACTAGAAACAGAGCACTACTTTCCATGAACTTAAAAATCTCAAAATCTTCTTCTGTTGAGGTGCCATGGGTAGTCATGGCTATCTGGGTAATCCGTCCACATAAGGTTACCAATTTTCCTTTAAACAAGCTTACTCCTCCTAGTGAAGGAACTAGAGTAGGTCTTCCTAGGGTTTCCCAAGTGCTTTCAGTCATGATGTTTATCGATGTTTCCTCATCCAAAGTAAATTCAATGTCGAAGTCCCCTATTCTCACTTTGACTTGTTCTTTCTTCTTGAATATCTCTAATAAGATGATGTCTCTGTGATCATTCAGGGTGTCTTTCATTTTTAGTAACATAATCTCTGATTCTTTCCGGGGTTCCTCTATAATCTGAGTCTCTTGATATCCTTTAGGTTTTGCTTGCTCTATATTCATCTTTTCAAGTTTGTTAATCATTCTAGGGCAATACAATACTTCATGGTCATAGCATTACAACAGAGACAATTCATTCTTCCACCAGGGAACTCCTTAGCTAGATGTCCTGGTTTTCTGCAACTGTAACAAAGGGTCAATCCTCTTTTTCTTTTAAATGACCCCCAACTTTTTCTATACTGCATGCCAGGATCACAGTAGTTATCCTGCAACAAACTCTTTCGAGGATCCTTCATCCATATGTTAGTCCAAACATTTTTTCTATGCATATGTATAACATATCTATCATTATTCATATCAAACTTTCTTTCATCTAACAATGCCCTAGTTTTCAAGCTAGCACAAAATCTATCAAGAATACCTAAATCCATGCTTTAGAAATAAAAATTTCCAGTTATATTACTTCTATAGAGCACAAAGCTTCCATATCTAAGACTTTTAACTATTCTTACCTTTATCAATGCACAGAGCTTACAGATCTTACCTTTTTCTTGCAGATCTAACCTCTTTTCTTTGCAGACCTGACTTCTTTTCTTTAGATCTGACCTCTTTTCTTCAGATTTGACCTTAGATCTGACCTCTCTTTCTTGTCACAAAGCTTCACAGGTCAAACAGAATACTGTGCACTAGGGAAATAGATCTACGCACAGAGCTTATTTTGCACAAAGCTTCTTCTTCTACAATTCCTAGCAATCACAGTTTCAGGTCCCAACAATGGAACCATTTGTTGGCACAAGGGCAGACCCAGGGTTCAATGCTCAAGAGCACACCAACAAAACCCTAGCTACCAGCCCTTTCGACAACACCTATGAAGCATATGCAGTCTCACCTGAGGTAGAGGTAGGGGTGGTTGCAAGACTCAGGTGTCTACAACCTTAGTTGGGACATAGATCTTTGATTATCTTTCTTACAACACACTTAGCATCAGTTATTCCTTAACATACATTCATTAATACACTTCGCAGAAAGCACATAGCACCATAGTAATTACTCAGATCTGGCACTTAGCAACGAGAAACAGGTTATACCTAATAGATTAATAACTTAGCATCTTATATATCATATCTAGCATGCATTCATATCTCATAAGCACAAAGCATCAATAGATATATCTAAACATATCAAAGAACTTATCAAGAGAGAGACAAACACATCAACACAATACACCGAATTACCATGGTTCACCCCCACCCTGGGGATACATCCACAAAGTCTTCTTCTGTTATTATCTTCTATAAACCAAGTTACAGCACAAAGCCTTCAAGATCCTACCCCACCTAGGACAAGAGATCTGCACAGCTTGCTAGATCCTCTTTCCCCGGGTATATCCAAGCACTAAGTCCTTCCCTGACCCGTGCACTCATCACTTACAATACTTATAGTAGGCACATAGCTCTTATAGTCACATAGACGTTTGATCACATAGATCTACTTTATGCACTAAGCCATTCAATTTACATCACATATCTGACACACACATCTCTTTTCTTACATTTCCTACACTTCTATTTATACATACAAAAGGCCTAAATAAGGGTCAATATCCCTTTCCCATTACAATATTCCCAAAGAGCCCAAAAATCCCAAAAATCCCTTAAAAGAGGTGGAGATCCCGTGATCTCCTCTTCTCCATGCGCTCCTTCTCCAACTAGATGTCGGAGTACCAAAAATGGTCAAATATGACCAAGTATTCCTCAAAACTTGGTCAAGGTCCAACAACCAACTATGAGGATGATGTGGACTACACACTCGATCCTAATGAGCCTCTTCCCTGGTTCCCGTCAGGTGGAATCCCTTGTCTTATATCCCCCGGGAACCCAATGCCCTTTGTTGTTCATACACTCTGGGAGTCTATAGAACCAGTCTCACACTTTCTCTCCTCTCCGGCAATGCTCCCAGATCCCTTACCCTCCCCCAAACTCTCCCCTGTCGCTTTCTCCTCTCAGCAATTATCCCCTTCAGGCAACCTCTCCTTTTTTACAGACCCTCCCCCATTTACCTTCTTTGTTTCATTTGACTACTTCATCTCCCTATGCTACCCTACCCCTCACCTTCTCAAACTCCACTTCCCCCACACTCTCTCCCTTCTGGATCCCCTCCTCCCCCCCAGCTTCTCCCCCGCCACAATCCCCATGCCCAGAAATGATCCACCTTTGGGTACTCCTGTGGTAACCACTCAGGGCATCGAAAACCCTTGGATTGATCCCCTTCTACAGGACTCCAATTTTTTTCTTGACATGGGCTCAGGATTACTTACATAAACTATCCTTGGAAGTAACCCCGAGGGTTTTATAGGAACCCACCTTCCACCCTCAAACCTGAATGGTTGGGACAGTCTAGAAAATGAAGGCATCAAAGAATCCCTCCTCAGAGGCCTAATAAAATATCCAGACTCCCCCACCTCAAATCGACGCAGGAAAAGAAACAAAGTCATCGAAGTTGTATCTAATGCCACCAATCTCATACTCGGTGAAGATCTATAAATGGCAGAAATATTAGAACTTGCGAAGAAATCAGTGGTTGAAAAATTATATGGGAGACACTTTAGCAAAAAGACTCTAAAAATATGGGTCTAGTCAACTTAGGTCTCGGGCCAAACCCCCCCACCATAGATCCATTGACTATCAAGAGGATGGTTCTTAAACACTTTCACCACTGCATCCCAAGCAATTCGAGCCCTCAAAGGATTCTGGGCCATCGACTCCTCTCCATTCCTATTAAAGCCTTGGGATCCAACTTTTGACGCAGTGTGCGGGTCGACTCTTTCCCCATTTGGGTTCGCCTCCCCAAGCTCCCACCCCACCTCTGGTTAGAAAAAGTCTTCCAGGCCATCAGGAATACCTTGGGAAACTACTTGGATGCAGACTTCTCCTTCAAAGAAATAGGGGAAATGTCCCTATCCCGTATACTGGTCTCGCTAAATATTAGAGGAGGATTGCGCAAAGAACTCAATATTACAGATCGGGGGCTCACCAGGGCTCAAATACTAGACTATGAAGGCATACCCTTTCACTATTGCCACTTCCATGCCCATGGACATATCCTCAAATACTTCCCTCAGCCTATGCATGGCCTCCCCTCATCCTCACGACTACAGGAAGCAGACCTCCACCAGCAGGGCCTCAACCCCTCTCCTTCAGGGATGATTTTAGGGGCTAAATTTCGCTAATGGGCTAATTTTCCATGGTTTTTCAAAAAATGAGATTCGCTATTTTAAAAATGATTCGCCCAAATTCTATAGGATAAAATTATTTTACCTTAAAAAATCGCCAAAATTTTATAAAAACTATATAAAATCCTTAGAAATTTGA
>ML807125.1:29845-47073 GCA_009831015.1 Picea engelmannii
GAATATGAAGGATCTAAAAGGAAGAACACTATCTACCTTCCCAGAACTGACAGAACTAGGGAAAAACCATTTCAAAAATCTTTACAAAGAAGATCAGAGGGAAAATATTGTAAATATTGTCAAAGTCGCTCTCTATTACCCTAGCTTTGTAAATGAACAAAATAACAGAGGTCTTTACTTAGAAGTCAGTGCTTCTTAACTAAACAAAACTATTGGAAGCTTCCAAAAAGACAAAATCCCAGGACCAGATGGATGGACAATTGAATTCTACCTAGCCTTCTTTGATCTATTGCGTGCAGACCTCCTTCGGGTAGTGGAAGAAACAAGGCTGAATGGACTGATACATCCACCTTTCAACACAACCTTCCTGGCCTTAATCCCCCAAAAGGACAAACCCACATCCTTTGAAGACTTTTGACCAATTTCAATTTGCAATTGCATTTACAAAATTATCGCAAAGATTATCTCCAGGCGCCTCAAGCCTATCCTTTCGGAGGTGATCTCAAAAGAAAAATTTGGCTTCCTAAATGGACGAAAAATACATGAAGCTATTGGAGTGGCACAAGAAGGAATACACAACCTAAAGTCCCACCGCTCCAAAGGAGTAGTATTAAAAATTGACCTTTCAATGTCTTTTGACCGAGTAAATTGGTCTTTCATCAAACTACTACTCACACATCTAGGGTTTGAGGTTCCCTTCATCAGATGGATAATGGCATGTATCTCCTCTGTAACCTTTACAGTACTAATAAATGGAGCAGCTTCCCCTTTCTTCACCTCTGAGAGAGGACTAAGACAAGGTTTCCCCCTCTCCCCTTTGCTCTTCCTCCTAGTGGCAGAAGGTCTTAGTAGGGCACTAATCTTGGAAAAAACTCAAGAGACTTCAAAGGCATAAAAAATTCTCCAAATTTAATAATTACACATCTACTTTTCGTAGATGATGTACTAATCTTCTGCAGTGGTAGACCAAGAGATGTCGAGACCCTATCATAAATCCTCCAACTATTAGGTAGCTAGAGAGGAATGTTAGGTAGCTAGAGAGGTAGTAGTGGGGGCCCAGAGGACCCATAGTGATAATAGTGGAGGCCATTCAATGTAAGGTGGACTAGGTCCACTATATTATTAAATAAGGCTCACTATGGTAGCTAGATATAATAAATGGGTAGTTATATATAATACATGTAAGAGGACTTATTAGAAGGTTCTACTTCTAGAAGATTCCTCCTCTAGAATGTTCTTAGGTGATGGTAACACTATATAAAGAAGTTCAAGCAATGTAATGGCATATGAAGAAAAATATTGTGACTGGAGCTAAAGCTCAATAGGAGGATGCCCCCTCGAAGAGGCAAGTGAACAAGAGAGGATTCCTTCCATAATAGGATTCATTGTATGGTGTTGCCCTACGTCAAGGGTTTGGTAGTAATAAATGAGATTTTGCATATTGTTCTTGTATATTTGTTGTGGTGATTTTGTATTCAGTCTCTGGTTCTTAACAAGTGGTATCAGAGCACTTTCCTTGACATACATTGTGGGAAAATATTTTTTATTTTTTCAGATTTGTTTTCGGAGAAGAAAAAAAGAGGGTCGCGACATTCCAGAAAATTTCAGTATATTTATGTGAAACATTTGTAGAAACAGGTTGTAAATCTGATTTTCTCTCAGAAAAACACCCAATTTGAAAAAACAAATCGTCCGAAACGGAGTCCGAGAAGTTAAGATATTGAAGTTTTAAAATCTGCAAATTTTCAGAGTTTTTTCTATGGACAGCGGCGATAATTTTTTATTTCTGTAGAATATGGAGGCTGAATTAGACCAAACAATTTACAGATATGAGCTCTCTCACAATTTTACCTGATTTCAAAAAAAATATCAGCTGAAGTGGAGTCCGGGAAGTGAAGTTATGAGCATTTTAAATTCAATAATTTTTCAAGGTTTTTTCCGTAGACGACGACGCGATTTGTTTTTATTTATGTAGCATATGGACTCTGAATTTGTCCAAAAAAATTACATATCTGAGTTCCTCTCACAATTTCACCCAATTTCAAAAAACAAATCAGCCGAAATGGAGTCCGGGAAGTGAAGTTATGAGCATTTTAAATTCAACGGTTTTTTAGGTTTTTTCAAGAAAAAACCACAATTTTCTATCGTAACTTATTATTCTATTTTTTGGGTTTTTTCATGACGACTGCGGGACTGAAGAGTTCATAGGGTGCTCATATGGCTATTTCCTCTCAAGCCCTCAAATAAATTCTACAAATTAGTGAAGCATTCAAATCTCAATTGTATGAAACATTGGATGCTAGATTGCATGACCTTATAGATGGCCTCAATGATAGTTTTTGTAGTATTCAAGATTCATTGGATAGTATGTAGGAGAGATTTCTTATGGCAGACATCAGGGATGAATATAATAAAGAAATATATGTTTGGTATGATTTTGAGGCCGATTGTGATGATTGGTATATGGATAGTTGTCATTTATGGGATGACAACCACTTTCATATTTTATTTGATGACTCTAATCCACCTTCCGTAGAGAGCATCAATGTGACAAATCGAGAGCCAATGATTATTACCAGTTTCCATATTGCATATTCTATAGTGGTGGTTTTCTATATGGTTCTGTATATCTTGTGTGGTGATTGTATTTAGATATCTCTAGATCTATTGTGATATTTTGTATTCAGTTCTCAGCTAGTTACCAGCGTCCAGCCTGCATATTCTACAGTGGTATTATTCATTTCAGATTATACTACGACCCTTTTCCACTATGTGGATGGATCTTCTTATTTGGATCCACATGAAATATGTCAATATTTGGAGCATCATTTTGAGTTGGTTATTAGGTTCCAAAATATTCCACTGGGAGTTCACATGAGCACTTGGACATGGGACCCAAGCTTACAATGGTGGTTGGACTACTTCAACATGGTGGCTTTCCTTTCTACATGGGACCTTGGTTCTTCAGTCTTCTTCAGCATTATGGTCCACAATTATCCATGGGACCCTGGTACATGGTTGTACATCAAGCGTTGAGGACAATGCTTTCATAAGGGGGATGGAATGTTAGGTAGCTAGAGAGGTAGTAGTGGGGGGGCAGAGGGCCCATAGTGATAATAGTGGAGGCCATTCAATGTAAGGTGGACTAGGTCCACTATATTATTAAATAAGACTCATTATGGTAGCTAGATATAATAAATGAGTAGTTAGATATAAAAAATGTAAGAGGACTTCTTAGAAGGTTCTACTTCTAGAAGATTTATCCTCTAGAATGTTCTTAAGTGATGGTAACACTATATAAAGGAGTTCAAGCAATGTAATGGGATATGAAGAGAAATATTGTGTTTGGAGCTGAATCTCAATAGGAGGATGCCCCCTCGAAGAGGTAAGTGAATAGGAGAGGATCCCTTCCATAATAGGATCCATTGTATTGTGTTTCCATACCTCAAGGGTTTGGTAGTAATAAAAGAGAATTTTCATATTGTTCTTGTATATTTGTTGTGGTGCTTTTGTATTCAGTCTTTGGTTCTTAACACCAACACTTCCAGGATGCTACAGGGATGATCATAAATTCACAAAAATCCACCTTGTCCCTTACTGGACTTGACGATTCTACAACCACCCTCTACAAGACACTCTTCTACAAGACACTCTTCCCCTTCCCTCTACAAGACCTCCAACAAGGAAATCAAATATATGGGATTCCAGCTAAAAGTGAACAATTATCAAAAAAGGGACTGGAGTTGGCTAGTGTCTAAATTAGAAAAAACAATTCTCTCTGGAGCTTCCGCTAGCTCTCAAGAGCAAGAAGATTGACCCTCACCAAAACGGTCCTTGAAGCCATTCTGGTTTACTGGATGTCTCTCTCCTGGATCCCAAAAGGCACACTTGAAAAAATCCGAAGGCTCTGCTTCAGATTCATTTGGTCAGAAATGAAGGACCATTACACCTTACCTTGGGAAAAATGGGAAATATTGGCCAGACCAAAATCCCTCGAAGGATGGGGGCTAAAAAACATCTTCACTTTTACAAAAGCACTAGCAGCCAAATCCAGTTGGAGACTAATCCCCACAAATAGCCTTTGGACACAGGTGGTCACTCAAAAATATATGCTTCCTAGAATGATAGAAGACTGGATCAGACGGTCAAACAAAACAACATCAAACTGCTCCATAATATGGAAGTCCATCATCAAGTCCTTCTATGTAATTAGGGATGGACTAGCCTGGAAAATCGGAAAAGGAGAAAAATTACGTCTTGGCTTAGATCCTTGGCCAGGCAGTGGGACTACCCACACACTCTCACAGGAACTTCAGGACCACCTACATGCACAGGGACTCTACAAACTCTCTTAAATTTTAGACCCAAGCACTACATACATTTGGCACCAGAGACCCTTGGGCTAAATGGTGAATTAAAACAACAATGGGAAATCTATCTGTTTACACTCTTGAGGTCAAACATAAGACTCCTGGATAGTGAAGATGAGTTGGTCTGGAAGAAAGCCCCACATGGTGTGTACACACCAAAAACATGATACACAACCCTTAGTGTTGACCTCCTATGAGAAGAACCACACTAGTGGTGGAGGAGACTTTGGAAACTAAAAACACCATTAAAAACAAAGCTCTTCATGTGGACAACATTATCAAATAAGGTCCCAACATGGGACAAAATGTGGAATCACCAAATCGAAGGACCAGGATGGTGTATATTGTGCAAAAGGGAATCAGAAACTATTCACCATCTACTCATCAACTGCACTTTCACTAAAAAAGTTTGGAAGGAAGAACCGCTCATCTTACAAAAAATCCTTACCTAGAATGGACATACACTTGACTCCACTTGGAAGAACTAGCTAAATGTTACCCCACAAAACCCGTAAAATCCCCTGCCACTACTAATAAATTGGGGAATTTGGCTAGCCCAGAATAAAGCTATATTTCAGGAAACATTCACGTCACTAGAAATTGTAGCAGCCCAAAGCCTCACCATACTTGATCAACTCCCCAAGAAAAAGACTTCTCACAAATCTTTTCTCCCACCCTCCCCATCCATAAACCACTCCACAGCTTGGGAATTATTCGACGAGGCATCACAAAACTCTCTCTGTGGGGGAGGCATCCACCATCACCTCTTAGACACTCACTCCTTCAAGATAAAACTGAGACTTGGGAATGGCACCAACAATTTCGCAGAACTGATGATGCTCCTCCTACTTCTCAAACTAGCAAAAGAATTTCATTTGAAGGCTTTACAAATATTTGGGGATTCTATGAGTGTAATAAAATGGGCACAAAAAACACAACACTCTCACAACATTTTTTTACAGCCCATATTAAGATAGACACACATGTTGTTGAATACTTTTGACTCCTCTCTTCAACATGTCTACAGGAGTAGTAATACAATAACAGATCAATTGTCCAAAGATGGGCTCATCTTAAATTTTGGTCAATTGCACTTCAAAGAAACAAAACAAGATACAGAACAAAGTTACTACCACAGGTCTTTCATTGAAGATCAGACAACCTCCACAACATGATAAATATTCAAAAAATGTATCTCTATGTCTATCAGACAACAACAATATATATTCCTATTTTTCTGGGAAAGCAAATTTTTGTAATATTCAACTACTCTATACATAGAATTGAACAACTTCGGGAAGCAAACGGTATACCAACATCTGATCCGCTCAGATATCAACAAATCAACCTTTTCTGGTGCAAACCATCACACTATCTACATGCTCACAAATGTGTTAATACAACACCTACAAAATGTAATTTTGTCTCTCTGGATGAATAAAATTACGCTTTTTTTCCGAGGAAAAAAAAAACATACTTTTACTTCTGATCCTTGAAGAAGTTTATAGATTGGTGGACTCCTTTGATTTCTTCTTCATTCAACATGTTTACATGGAGAGGAATATGGTAGTTGATTAACTGTCAAAAGCAGGGATCCATATGGAGCAGGTCGAGTGGTACATTGTGGAGGATTTGGATGATATCATTCAGGAATATTATCATAGACCTTTCATTGAGGATCAACAAGATCCTTATCTTTCTTTATAATCCTTTTATGGAGACCTTCATTTTTTGTATATGATCATATCCTATATGTGGCTGGGTGGTGGTCTATCTACAGTTTTCATGTCGAAACAACTGAGTGGCTCTACTGTGTCCTTTCACTCTATCGTTTCTATCTACTAGTTTTTAGATATGTGGCAGGTTGGTTTGCAACACAATATCAACATACTTTTTTGCTATATTTCAGAAGTCCTCTTTTTGGGATTTTTTATATTACATGTGGCCTTTTTTCCAAGGAAAAAA
Organism: Picea engelmannii; assembly: GCA_009831015.1. Classification (NCBI taxonomy): domain Eukaryota; kingdom Viridiplantae; phylum Streptophyta; class Pinopsida; order Pinales; family Pinaceae; genus Picea; species Picea engelmannii. The sequence continues at coordinate 36,181 of ML807125.1, forward strand.
AAAGTAGTAAGTAGTTTATCTTATTATAGAAACTATGCAAAGTTCAAATTTCTTTTTCGATGATATACTTTAATAATGTACACCTTGTAAGTTCAAAATTCTTATAGCATTCAAATCATAATTTTTTATGTGGATAATGAGTTATAAGTCTTGGTATTTGAGTGGGATTTAAAATTGTTTTTGTAAAATTTAATTAGAAATGGTATCTAATGAATCTATTTCTTTTAATAGATATGGGATTTTCTAGTAATATGTTATTTCTTTTAATGGATGTGAAACTCTCTATCAATATGTTATTTCTTGGAAAAAGTAAGATTATTAAGGAAGTGTTTAGGTTTTGTTATTATTTAATAAGATTGTGTGATTAAAAATAAATGATTCAAATAATTGAGTTAATTTTGACAAAATGATGATATCTTCAAAATATGTGAATGGAATTATTTTTTATTTAAAAAATTGAGAATATAAATATATAATAAATTATTAAAACATTAATATTACATTAAAAAATATCATATAAAATTTATTAATTTTTTTTTAAATGTATACTATATATTACAATTAACTCTAAAAATGTGTATATATGTTAAAAATTAGTTTAAGAAACATGTAATAATGAGAGACGTAACTTAATTCATGACATGACATATTATGGTATAAAAACACACAACAACGCAAGTTGCACCATAGTTTAACCAAGTATCAACTCCATATAACACCACGCAGCCATAATACAATACCATGCAGCCATAGTATAATCCCATGCAGTACAATCAGGTGCCTCAGTACAACACCCCGCGAGGAGATCAAGATGGTTACAGAGGTGGAGGACAAGGTAGAGGAGGATTTGGAAGAGGCAGAGGACCGGTGGTATGCCATAAATATCAGCAACCATGACACTATGCAAGAGAATTTCCACTTCCACCTGCAAAATGTATGTATTGTCGTGCATCAGATCATGACATAGAAGACTATCCAACATTATTGAGGAAGATCCAGGAAAAGAGAAATCAGAACAATCAGAATGTTCAATGGATTTATGCTGAAGAAAGGAAGAATGGAAGAAATATCAACATAGTTACGCGAGGAGGAGCTAAAACAGGAGATGACGCAGTAAGACAAGATCCATCACAACAACAATGGGTGTGTTAGCACTCTGTAAATTCTGTCTGGCTGAATAGACAAATGACAGAGGTAACTGTTTCAACCAGCTTTAGAGTTGAGGCACTAGATTTCTCAACTGAGAGAGGGCTCTCTCGTGTCACTTGATAAATCAATGGAAATCGGTGGCTAAATTTGGTTTGTTTTGGGGATTTTTAATAAAGTTGTTGGCAAAGAAGGGGGGAACACTATGGGCTATGGATTCAAAATTCTGAAAGTGAACGAAAACAATGCATCGACTGATAGAACTCTCCAGAGGACAAAGGCTAAATGAGCTGATGAATCTGAGTTATTCTTGAAATAAAAAGATGTGTAGGAAGATGAATAAAACAAATAACCGCATTAGAGCATCACTGAAATGAATTCTGAATAAGTTAAGAAGACAATAACATAGTTTAAATTGCTTAAGCCGAGAACGTCATAGGACGAATTTTGGGCCTTTAAACTCTCCAATTTAAACAGAAGAAAATGTAAATGAAATGACAGGCTACAGGAAATACATACGCTGAAAGGAAACAAAGCTCATATCACCACCCGTTAGAATCTTTTCATAGAGACTTCAAATCTTCTGCATTTGTATTCAATTCAGATTCATAAAAATTACAAATAGAGTTTGATACAACCAAAAGGTGCTCTTTCACTTCTGCCAACATTTTTTACTTTCAATCTTTCAATACTTATACAATATGATAAAAACTAACTGAAACCAAAGTGTTTCAACTTCTATAACAGTTTTGACTGACAGTTTCAGTATACGAAATGATTTACAATAATTAGCAAAACAGAAAACGTTTCAAAATCATGAATAATTTCTTTGACTGCCCGACTTCTTCCGCGCCATTTGTCTCATTCTGAGCTCCTGCCGGTTCTGCAAAACTGGTGACACTGGAGTTCACCTGTTGGCTCCGGGGACGTTGCACCTTGTTTTACCCAAGTGTATGATTTCTTTCCATTGCAAATCAGAGGGGATTTCATAATCCATCATTTCTTTGATTAAAATTTCGAATTCAATGCATGTAGCATAGGACATGGTTGGCATGCTGACCTTTACTGTCTTAAACTTATTTAAAATATCAAAATCCGTACCCAAATTCTCTACCAAACTTGGGCCCTTCAGACTTTCTTCCATATTTTCAAACTTAGAATGATCCATCCTACATTGCATGAGGAGATAGTGATAATACTCTTGATTCTATAATGATCCTTTTCCGCCCCAGAATGATGGAAGGCCTTTGACAAACAATTGTTCAAAAGCATCTCTAAACTCCTGTATGCTTTGCTCCATTTGCATATCTTTATTCTGAACCGATCTAAGTAGATTGTACTTGGCAATGATCCTCCTGGCTGAAATGATCAACACGGTCCTATCTTTCACGTTGATGGTAGGAAGGTCAGCAGTTGGTATGGCATTCAGTAGGTCAATAACATTTTGGGCCCATTCCGAGGGCTTCTTTGCTAATACTTCATTTACAATATTGTATTTGTTCTAAGTTGTAGCAACCATATTGTCTTTGTCGTTGATAAAATTCAGATAAACCCTAAATTTAGTAGCTTCCACAACAATGGCATCCCATATGATATGTTTGGCCCCTTGCAATAACATTTTTCCCTTTAACCTGTTTTTTAGCTTATTCACTCTCTCCTGCAAATCTTGATTTTCTCTGTGGAGTTGAGCCATCTTCTCATCCTTCACTTTCATTTCTTGCCTCAATTTTTCCATGCTTTCTTTGAGAATTTTGATCTCATTTGTTTTCAAGATCACCTGAGACATAGCCTGGACTATCTCCTCAGTGCTTGATCCGACCTCTGTACAAGTAGGCACAATGATTTCCATGTCTGATGTCGTTGTCTACATTTGTAACCAATTTTCTTTTTCTTTCTCTAACTTCAATACCTTAGCTTTGTAATTGAGCACTTCTTGTTTTAAGCTTTCCTTCTCCTGCTCCAAAGCTATCAATTCTGCCATTTATGGATGATCTATGGGTAACATCTTCAACCTCTTCTTTAGGCTTTGGAACAGTTTAACCTTTTCATCCAAAGAATCTTTTATCCCCTGGGGACCTTCAGATTCTAGCCTCTTAACTTGTGTCATCCAGGCTTTGTTGGACACCTTTTCTTGTTTCAGTTGTCCATCTAGCTTTGATGCATATGTTGTTAATATTGCAACCTTTAGATCCAAGCCCGGATAATCAGAGTATAACATGTCACTGGCATTCCTATGAAATTTCACTTTGTCTGGGGAAACAATGTTCTCAAAGTTCATTTTGATTTCGGATACCTTTTCATCATCAGTCACTGCAATATTAAATGTCTTTTTCTCGACATCTATGACTGAAAGAAAGTGAGCCTTATATTGGGAAGTTACTTCTACTTCAGGTAAAAGGTCTCTCATTTCATTGTTGGCCATACTCCCCTTCACTGCGTATTGGTGCATCAAATCTTCCTTGGACTGGTAGACTGCCCCGGGTGTCTGGCTGAATACATGTTTTCTGCTGCTAAAAACCTTTGTGTTTCTCTCATTCTGTGGCTTGCTTTCTGTATTGGTTTCTTCACTCTTGGTTGTAGTCTCTACCACCTCCATGCATGTTTTCTTGTTTGATTCTTCTTCTTCCAAGTTAATTTCTTGAGAGCGTGATGTGACTCTCATCTTCTTGAGAGTGTCTTGCTGGCTGCTGGCACCCAGGGCCTCTGAACTGTTCCTCTTATTGTAGATTCTCATTTTAGGAGCTTTGATAACCAATCTAGGTGAAGGTTTATGTGCCATTCTTTGTCGAGACATTGGTTCTATTTGTTTTATTTGATCATGCTGCATGGTGACCTCCATCTCTGCACAGTTCTCTAGATTGACCAACTTATCAAATTCTTCATCATGTTCATGTTCATAGGGACCCTACCTACTCGCCAATATTCTCTTCAATATGACCTAATACAGATCATGTCTTCTCCATTTCAACTGGGTGAAACCGAATTTATTGAGTTTTGATTGAATCTAGGGTAGACAGGATTTATTCTTCACTACAAAGGGGCCCACCGCGAATGGAAATTTTAGATTAGAAGCCTTGTGTGCTTTCAGGAAATGTTCAGTCTCTGAAATGATCCTCTGTCTTATAAAATCCAAAGCAAAGACCCTGGGAGTCATAAAAAATGGTAACAAATGATGTCCCTCTTGATATCCATAAACCCAAATCACAGTGGATTGTGTGAACAACACCCAATCTCCCACCATGTTCTCTAGATTTGGCTGTAAGGAGTTCTTCATTTCTTCCAAGACCCTTGGCAGATATGAACCAAAAATAAGACTATAAACTCTGGACATTATTTTGTTGATGAAGATGAGCATGACGATCGTCTTACATTCGGCCGAAATAAATGTAGTCTCAGGAAACTCGGCTTTGTTGGATTCTAGAAACATTCTCGCCAAGTGAGAATAGTATCTGAAATGTCTCAACAAGCTGAAGTTGACCAATTGTTGATGTATATTCTCTGTAATAAATTCATCAAAACTGACACAGACTGACTGACCAGACAGAAAACAAACCAATAGGAACCCTAACATGACCTCTACCACAAACTTATCGTTGTCTAACCCTAAGATTTGACTCAGAAGAGAACAAACCGACTGGACCTCGATGACCATGATGCTCACACTGGAAGGCAATGATAGACTTTCTGAATGATGTTCAGGATTAACTATGGTCTACAGAAATAAGGTTTTAACTTCGGGCGGGCATTCTCTGTAAATCATGATCATCTTTTGTTCCTCGAAGGGCTCTGACACTGTGGGGAAGGAGTCTGGTGCGTTGAGAGTGTGCCAGAGTGATGGACCATCTACTTTACACAGAACTTCTGACCCTAATTTGTTTAGGACGACTCTTTCTTCCTGAGAATATCTTTCTGCACACCAACTCATGAATTCGGGGAATGAAAAGACTGTTTCTATGACGTAAGGGATGATGGAGGCTCGAGCCACTTCAAGAAAAGGTATGTGGGTTCCAACATTGTTCAACAAATTCGATTTAGACATTGAAATGGGTGAGACCGTTATCTCAGTGTTGAAGATGTCAAAATCGTTGTCAATTAGGGATTCTTCTCTGGAGGAGATCTCTTGCTCACACACAGTCAAAATAGTAGGAAGGGAAACCATGGTGAAGAATACCTGTTAAGCAGCAAGAGACGCGGGTCTGGTTCGGTTCTGAGCTTTGAAATTTGAAAGGAAGCTTTCGGCCAACTTTCCGAACGTTGAAATGCTTCAAAGTGTCATAGAATAATGCCAGGGGTCCCCCTTTATAGGTACCTATTGACATCGAAGGTTGGAGAAAATAGTTTCGAGTGGAACGCTTTTCACCCCGATGTATCTCTACTGGCGCCATGTGCCCATGATTTAAGCCAGGGTATTTTTCCTTGGCCTGCCCTCCATCAATTAATCTTCATGTTATTTTGATCGTCGATATGCATCCCAATTATTGATCCGAGCTACTTTAAGATCTACGGTCCACGTTTTCCCAACGACTTTTACATCGGAGGTTGGAGAAAGTTGTTTTGGTCACACTGCTTTCCCCCCTGATGCACTCCTACGGGTTCCATGCATCCCCTGATGAAACCGTGACGGTTTTCCCTGGCCCGCCCTCGATTGCTTAACTTCTGCGCTTTTTAAATCTCCAATACGTGCTTCAGGCGTTGATCTAGGATGCTTTCAGGATAGACAGTCCACTGAGTTCTCCTTTTTTCATTTCCCCTACTTTGTCCATACGTCACCATATATAGTTGATTCCTCAAATCTGTCATATCTTGGAGGCTACACAATCCTTCGCCAGAATTCTGAAACTCGGAGACCACCTGAAAATTGTTATAGTGATAACATTGGCTCCAACTGGGGATGCTATCCTCCCTGCGAGGTAGAAAAGAACCGTATACTAAGTTCCCACCCATTGGGTTGTGATTCATCAATGTGATCTGAATCTGGTGATCCTTATCCAAACTTAAAACCTACTCAAAACAGCTTAGGGCCTTCACCTCGGGCTTCAACCATGCTGTTTTATTTCAGTCTTTCATGCTTTTAAAGGAAAAAGTAAAATGGTTATATACAATGAATGGTGAGGTGATGATCTTTCAAACAATGTAATGCTTGAGGAACCTTCCATTCATAGGTCGTCCCCCTGTGAACTCTCCATTAATTTCTTCTAACAGATAGGAAATTCTCCCCCTATAAGATGTAATTTTGAACGGGCCCCGCCATAAGTGGTCGAATTTCCCATGTTTACCTTTATCTTCGTTCTTGGCATCCCATCTCAATACCCAGTCTCCAAGTTTGAAGTCATCCACTTTGGTGTGTCTATCGAAAGCTTCTTTGATCTTCTCTTGACGTAGTTGGGATTTATTGAATGCCTTCTCTTTGGTCTGTTGCATGCTGATCAGTTCATCCTCTCATTTCTAATTGACATTCATTTCCGCTTATTTCTCTTGTAACAACTTCATTATGGGTAATCCTAGTGGATTGCAGATTGCGGATTGCAGATTGTGGATCTGGAAAGGGGATGTGGCAATAGACCTCTTTGGAGATATCATGTCAGCCCATAGTGCATGAATGAGATTCTTGTGCCATGCCTTGTTGTTCTCCTGCAGCAGTTTTTTGATGATTCTGACCAAGATTTTGTTCAAAGATTTGGCCAATCCATTTCCTTGCGGGTAGTATGATGTGGAATGACCAAGGGAAATAATGTAATCACTACAGATTTTTTCCAACTTTCTAGACTTGAAGGTTGTTGCGTTATCTGTTATAATCTTCATCGGGCATCCAAACTTGGACATGATATTGTCTTCTAGGAATCGAATGATAACATCATCTGTATCTTGTCTAGTAGGAACAAATTCAATCCACTTAGTAAAATAATATGTTGCGGTGAGGATCCATTTGTGTTGAGCCGAGGACTGTGGGTGTATTTCTCCTATAAAATCCAGGCCCTATTGTCTGAAAGGGGATTCAACGACAAAGACCGCAATTTTCCTTTCCCATCAAAGATTTGACATTCATGGCATTTTGACACTTCTTTGTAAACATCAGGAAAAATATGAGACCAATAAAAACCAACTCTCAAAATTTTGCGCACCGTTGTCTTCCAATAATGGTGACCTCCACAGTCACCCTTATGGAACTCTTGGATGGTATTCTTTTCTTCATCTTCTGTCAAACAACTCAATAAAATTCCTCCCGGGTCTTTCCAGTACATTATCCCATTAACAATGCAAAATTTTGCCGCTTTCAGTTTAAAAAATCTATCTTTTGTTTTACTGTACTCAGGAGGAGCCTAGAAATTCTTCAACACAAAAATAATGTCTACATACCATGTAGAGTCAAGGAATTTTTGAGATATTTTTGGAGTCGCCCTTTCTTCCTCTGCTGTGTTTTCTGACAAATCAGTTGTGAAGTTTATTCCTAGGAGTTCGCAGTTTGTTTGTGACATCAGTCTAGCAAGTCCTTGTCCTTTCATCAACTTAGTGGGCTTGATTTCAAGATCGTATTCTAATAATACCACAATCCACTTTCCTCTTTTTCCTTCAGGATTGGCTTGCGTAAAGATGTCCTTTACTTAGCTGCTAGGAACATAAGCAATGGTATGTGAGTGCAAAATGTAGACCCAGAATTCTTTCAATGCCTTAAATAAAGCATACGCCTGCTTCTCCATGATATCATATTTTAGAGGAATGTCTCTCAATGTTTTACTATAGTATGCTATGGGATTTTCAAAGTTCTGTTCATCCTTATGAAGTAATACACCTGCAATGGTATGTTCTGAGGCAAAAGAGAACAATATGAAATCTTTCTCAAAATTTGGACTAGCCAGTACAGGGGCCTTTGTCATGTTGGTTGTGGAGCTTGATTATCTTCCTGATTCATAGGTCTTTTACTTTCAGTCGTGTTTATACCCCATGAAGTATTTACACCCCAGAAGTATGTACACTCTTCCACGCGGGGGAGTGTAGAGGGGGGTAACCCCCTCTACGGGGTTCAGGGGGCTATCCCCCCGGCTGGGGGGTCTGGGGGCAAGCGGGCCCCCAGCGAGGGTTTGGGGGCAAAGCCCCCGAAGGAAAAATTGCCTTGTAAATGTATATTGTAATTTCATTGTAAATCTGGACCGTTCATTATAAGGTCACAGATCTAACGGTAGAGATTATGTTAGGGTTTTTTGCCCTATAAGGAAACCCTCTTTTCCTGAGGGAAATGTATTATGGCTATTGTCGATGACAAATATTTTATTCTGAGATAGGATATTGTGAGAGAAAGAAGAGGAAGTTACAACGGGTTTGTTGTAGGTTGTATCCCTTCATATGCTGGATAATAATAAAGGAAGGACCTGGCAATTTCTCTGGTGGATGTATCCCACACTGGGTGAACCATGTAAATCTGTGTCTCTATTGTATTGTGTATCTTCTGTGTTATGTTTTCACATTTGTTTTATTTTATTGCTCCACAGTCCTGTTTTTTCTAACAACTAGTATCAGAGTGAAAGGTAACTTGCAGGAAAAGAGGGTTCCTGGTTCGAGTGGGAGCAATGTTGGAAGATGGAAAGTTTAGGGTCGAGAAATTTAACGGCCAAAAATACCAGTTATGGAAGATGTAGATGGAAGACTATTTATATCAGAAGGATCTATTCCTACCATTGGGCAGAATAACAAAGAATATTACGGCTACGAAGGATGAAGAATGGGAGATTCTTGACAGAAAGGCTCTAGGAACGATACGACTGATCCTGGTAGCGTCGATGGATTTCAATATATCGAAAGAAAAGAAAACGAAGGGTTTGATGGACGCATTGGCCAAATTGTATGAAAAACCCTCAACATCCAATAAGGTATTTCTAATGAAGATATTATTTAATATGAATATGCCGGAAGGTGGGTCTACTGCAGATCATTTAAATGATTTTAATATGGTTACTAATCAACTAAGTTCTATAAAAGTGGACTTTGATGACAAGGTCAGGGCTCTTCTAATCTTGTGTTCATTGCCAGAAATATGGAACGGCTTGGTCATGGCTATAAGTAACTCTGTCTCTGGTTCAAATACTTTAAAATTTGATGATGTTGTTGGTTTTATCCTTAGTGAGGAAATGCAACGGAAAATCACAGGTGAGACATCCGGAAATGCATTGAACATGGAGAACAAGGGAAGACAAAAAGATAGAGGAAGGGGTTTCAGGAACTGTGGGAATTCTAGGAAGGGCAGATCTAAATCTAGACTTGGAAAGATAGAGTGCTAGAATTGTGGGAAGAAAGGACATATGAAGAAAGACTGCAGAGCTCCAAAGAAACAAAGAGATGGACAACAGGAGAGAAATCAGGAAGCAATTGTAACAGGTGATGTGTTACAAGATGCTTTGATTCTTTTTGTAGATAATATTTCTGAGTCTTGGGTAGTATATTCAGCGGCTTCATTTCATGCCACACCCCATAGGAAAATTTTTCTAGATTATGTTTAAGGTGATTTTGGACAGGTTCATTTCTGTGACAATGCACCATGCAAAATTGTTGGAATGGGAAAGGTAAAAATAAATAAACGCAATGGAAACCAATGGTTGTTGAAATAGGTAAGACATGTTCCTGATTTAAGGAAAAATCTAATTTCAATAGGGTAGTTGGCAAGTGAAGGTTGTATATCCATATTTACAAATGAGACGGGGAAGGTCATCAAAGGATCATTGGTGATAGAGAAAGGAGAGAAGGTAGGTACATTGTATTTATGTATTAGTAATACTGACTCTTCTATCTCTTTATCTTCTACAAGAGTGGATACAACATTGTGGCATCATAGGCTTGAACACATGAGTGAGAAGGGAATGAAAATACTTCACAAAATAAACTTGTTGCCAGATCTTAAACAAATTGATTTGGACTTCTGTGAGCATTGTGTTTATGGAAAACATAAGAGAGTCAGATTTCTCAAAGTCCAAAAAGAAAAGAAGAGTGAAAGGTTAGAGCTTGTGAATAAAGATGTATGGGGACCATCTTAGGTATCATCTCTTGGTGGCTCTCATTATTATGTTACTTTTATTGATGATGCAACTAGAAAAACTTGGGTTTATTGCATTCGACAAAAATCTGATGTTTTTGATACTTTTAAGAAATGGAAATCTTTGGTTGAGAATGAGACAGGAAAAAATTTGAAGTGTCTCAGATCAGATGATGGAGGTGAATATTGCAGAAAGGATTTTGATGATTATTGTTCATACCATGGAATTCGTAGAGAGAAGACAGTTCCAAGAACACCACAAGAAAATGGTGTGTCAGAAAGGATGATCAGGACAATTATGGAGCGTGCAAGGAGTATGAGATTGCATGCTGGTTTGCCCTTACAGTTTTGGGAAGATGTTGTAGATATTGTTGTTTACTTAATAAATAAAGGACCTTCAATCTCTTTGGATGGTAGAATTCCAGAGGAGGAATGGACAGGAAAAAAGGTTAACTATTCTTTTTTGAAAACTTTCGGTTTTGAAGCATTTGTCCATATTGATAAAGAAAATAAAACAAAGCTTGAGGCAAAATCCAAGAAGTGTACCTTTATTGGATATGGTGTTAATGATTTTGGTCATCGCTTATTGGATTATGAAAATAACAAAATCATTAGGAGTAGAGATGTCATATTCAATGAGAAGGTCATGTACAAAGATCAGTTGCAAGGAAAGAAACAGGAAAAAGAAAAACAAGAATACACAGTGCTTGATGAGATCACTGAAA